>JBANRG010000084.1:0-266793 GCA_037954225.1 Stygiomarasmius scandens | reverse complement strand
TTTCCCAAGTTAACCAATTTGAACCATCCTCCTTCAAGGCAGTAACCTTGTCAAATGCTTTGGTAGCTTTAGACTGTTGTTGTCACTATCTGAGTCTGAATCCAGTGATTCTGAATCTGAGGAATGATCTGAGGGATCTGATGGTAACCCTAACCCTAACCCTAACCCTAACCCTAACCCTAACCCTAACCCTAACCCTAACCCTAACCCTAACCCTAACCCTAACCCTAACCCTAACCCTAACCCTAACCCTAACCCTAAGTACATCTGATAGTACATTGGCCGCAAGGCTGTTGGAACCCGCATGGAAGCCGCGCGGAAGCCTTCTAGCCTCTGTTACTCGGGAACTAACAGAGTTAACACACGTACAGCATGTGTTTAGTTACCATCAGAGCAAGGTAACGAGATCGCAAGATTATTTTGAACGACAATGGTGCAAGTCCACCAGATAGCCATTGTCGGACTAAACAGTAGAACAAAGGAGACTGACGAGCTTATAAAAAGCGAAACTGACTGGTGGATTGGTATAGCTACCCAGCTGTACCCAGTTTCTCCCCAGTTCAATCCCTCGCTCGGATTTACTAGCTTGCTCTCTTGTCGAGTGCACTCCACACAAACCCTAACCCTAACCCTAACCCTAAGAAGGATGGTGACTGCTACGACCGCTACAGGGGTTCTTGTGGTAACAACGACATGGTGGGTTCGGGAGGGAAAGTGGTGAGACGTGCTGAAAAAACCAACAGAAATTTGAAGCTCCGCTTGGTTGAAGTAACACGTGATCGCGTCAGCTCAAATCCGCAAGTCCGAGTCGCAAGGAGACGGATCAGGCCGGTTAAAAGAAAAAGAGTTTGGCAAAAAAGAATAACATCAGGTACAAAAAGCAAAAGATAACATCAAATAAGAAATAGACCCAAGGAGACTGCGGAAAAAAGAAACAGACGGCATCAGAAAAGAAAAAGACCGAAAAGACAAACTTGCTGTTTTGCTGATGCATTAATAGCAATGGTATTTCCAGCACCTCAATCCAAAGGCTTCCAAGAAGCCCTGGAGATGGCTGAGCCCAACTTATTCCAGCCAAATAAAGTCTTCCCACAGATTGACCAGTAACAGTTTGATGAATGGTATCCCCAGCACCTCAAACCAAAGGCTTCCAAGAAGCCCTGGAAATGGCTGGGCCCAAATATGGTCTTCCCACAGTTTGAGCACCTCAAACCAAAGGCTTCCAAGAAGCCCTGGAAATGGCTGAGCCCAAACTACTGTACAGTTTTCCCACATTTTGAGCACCTCAAACCAAAGGCTTCTTGGAAGCCCTTGGAATGGCTAAGCTCAAACTACTGCACAGTCTTTCCACATTTTGAGCAGCTCAAACCAAAGGCTTCTTGGAAGCCCTTGGAATGGCTAAGCTCAAACTACTGCACAGTCTTTCCACATTTTGAGCACCTCAAACCAAAGGCTTCTTGGAAGCCCTGGAAATGGCTGAGCCCAAACTACTGCACAGTCTTCCCACATTTTGAGCAGCTCAAACCAAAGGCTTCTTGGAAGCCCTGGAAATGGCTGAGCTCAAACCACTGCAGTCTTCCCACATTTTGAGCACCTCAAACCAAAGGCTTCTTGGAAGCCCTGAAAATGGCTGAGCCCAAACTACTGCACAGTCTTCCCACATTTTGAGCAGCTCAAACCAAAGGCTTCTTGGAAGCCCTGGAAATGGCTGAGCTCAAACCACTGCACAGTCTTCCCACATTTTGAGCAGCTCAAACCAAAGGCTTCTTGGAAGCCCTTGGAATGGCTGAGCTCAAACCACTGCAGTCTTCCCACATTTTGAGCAGCTCAAACCAAAGGCTTCCAAGAAGCCCTGGAAATGGCTGAGCCCAAACCACTGCACAGTCTTCCCACATTTTGAGCACCTCAAACCAAAGGCTTCTTGGAAGCCCTGGAAATGGCTGAGCCCAAACCACTGCATAGTCTTTCCACATTTTGAGCACCTCAAACCAAAGGCTTCTTGGAAGCCCTGGAAATGGCTGAGCCCAAACCACTGCATAGTCTTTCCACAGTTTGAGCACCTCAAACCAAAGACTTCTTGGAAGCCCTGGAAATGGCTGAGCTCAAACTACTGCATAGTCTTCACACATTTTGAGCAGCTCAAACCAAAGGCTTCTTGGAAGCCCTGGAAATGGCTGAGCTCAAACTACTGCATAGTCTTCACACATTTTGAGCAGCTCAAACCAAAGGCTTCTTGGAAGCCCTGGAAATGGCTGAGCCCAAACCACTGCATAGTCTTCCCACAGTTTGAGCACCTCAAACCAAAGGCTTCCAAGAAGCCAAAAAATGTGCTAACCACTCACCCAGCCTATTTTAGCTGTACAGGCATCACCCCAGCCTCCACAATCATCACCCCAGCCTCACCCCAGCCTCCAAAATCATCACCCCAGCCTCACCCCAGCCTCCAAAATCATCACCCCAACCACCCATCCCAAAGGCAAAAATTTGACCCCAGCCTGACCCGACAAAGCATTAATAACCCCAGCCTGACCCGACAAAGCATTAATAACCGCTACAACCAGGACGTGTTCCACCATAACCCTCCATTAGAGCGGTGGCCTCGGCGAGAAAATTAATGACCTGCGTGACAGAAAATCAAATAAGCCACGAGAAACAACGGCGCTTGAAAAATACAAGTCCTGGTCCCAGATCCAGACTCGAAACTAGGAGCTCACCTGGCAGACAAAGACTATCATTCGGACTGCATCCTCTCCAGCGCTTCGTACATTCTTGTGTAGAGCCATTCAGGTTCTACTGCAAATTTCAGCGAAAAGGAGGGTGCAATGCGATAAGAACATACCTGGAAGACCGGGATCAGTTGGCCATTTTCTACTAACAACAGACACTTGTTTCCAGGCTTCAGGCTTCCCGAGCTCATGCCACAGATCTGCGAGGAGGTAGGGCTTCAGATCTGCTTGGGGAGCTTTGCCGTCAAAGGAGGGGAGTACAGCCAGGATGTAGAGATATCGAGACGAGCCGTGCTTATCAGGTATCTCGAGAATAACATTGTCGATACTTCTATCCACCCAATTACGGTCAAAAGCGTGAGCGGGATCCCCGAGACATTTTTGATCCACAAATTGCTGGCCCAGATAGTGGTATGCAAGTTCCTTGAGCTGTTCAAAGGTTAGGGAGAGACCAAAGAGGTATGGACTTGGTGTTCCGGCGTTGTGTGACGGTGCCATGGTATAAGAAACGAACCATTCACCACGTGATGGATATCTGCCTCACGGCAATTACCGGTGAGTGCCTAATTGATAACCGCAAGCAAACCATGAGGCTCTTGTCCTTCACAAAATGCATGTACTAGGGATTGCCAAGTTTTTGAAAGAGTTGGTGGCAAAAATGCTCGTGAGGCTACTGTCTGACAGGCTTATAACGCTACTTATCCCACACTCCAACCCTAAGTATCGTCGTCGGGATGTGTAGCTTGCGATGGTCAGGATTAGGGGTATACAATGACGACGCAGAATGAGAAGAGGTAGGCGAAGGTAGAGGGAAAGAGATGGCAGAAGGGCTTTGGGTCGAGGCGTTGTCTGTTGAAGGAGGTAATGAGTAACGAATAAAACGATTAAACAAACAACACGTACCTCGGCGCTGCTATTACCCCCACCAGGCCCGCTAAGTCCAAACCCACCCTCTGGGATGATGAGTATCGCTGGTGCCATTCCCAGAACTGCCCCTCTGCGTGTTCCTCCACTCCGGCTCCTGCTCCCAGGTCCCGATCCAGAAGGCGACGTAGTAGAATTGGTGGTAGTAGACAACTCTGTACCGGCTTAACTCGAGCACGACTTCTGCAGACTGTACTAGTTGTGAGATCGCCGTCACTGCTAGGCTTTGATGACGAGGCTGGAGCATTAGATGCAGTTGGTGGTTCATTAGCACCATCTCCAGAGGTAGAAGCAGATATGGCTTTCTGCTGGTCGTATTTATACCTCGTACGCGAAGTCGAAGGTTCCCTATTCCTCGAAACAGAACCATACTTGTAATCTCGAGTACGTGATTCCCTCCTCGTCAAGCTTCCACTTCCGCTACGATGCACAGAACCTCCACGGCTCAGGCCAGTGTTTAGGCTAAAGCCGAGACTGGTACTTGAAGGCAGGCCATTACTCGGGAAAGAAGGACGATGAGAACCGGGCATGTCACCGCCATGGTTTGGATGCGGATTATGAAGCGAAGTAGAGGAAGATGACGACGTGTAAACTTGGTTTAATTGCGAGTGAGAATGATTTCTTGGAGGTGGTGTAGGGGTGCGTGCGGACTCTTCGAGACCCTGGCTATGCTGAGCTCTCGAGTTGACCCCGGAGCAGGTAAGCCCGCTCCTTCTACCATGTTCCTTAACGTTTCGGTTTGGACTTGGATATCCGAGGTTGTTGGAGCAAGGGGCATAGGCTGATGTGGTATAAATGAACCGTAGTGACTATGTTTTTAGAAGAACGATCTCGGGCAACAGAGACATCTCTTTCACGAGAGTTGGAGTTGGAGTTGGAAGATGAAAGAGAGTGATCGCGGCAGTACCGATGTACAGAGGGTGCGACATTGACATTAACCATTTGGCTGTGAATTACAAGGTTAGTTGGTAAACAAAGAAAATATAGAGTAAATAGCGCACCTTTCTTTTGCTCTAACAATCCCGTCTAACCTTTCCCTCAATCTCTGGCTCCTTTCTATCATTCTCTCCCTTTCTTCTCGAGTAGCAGCGTCGTCTCCTGTCCCGGGCCCTGTTCCGAGCCCACGCTGACCACTGATATCTTCTTCAGCAGTAATCTCAGCATCAGTGCCTAGTAATCACGACTCTTCCTCTACAGGTGCTTGGGCATTGCAAGGTTTTCTTCGTTTGCGTGGTGAGCAACAAGAACATTGTCGTCAAGAGACCAATAGTATTTCAACGTACTTGAAGTGCGAGTGAAAAGCACAAAAGCTGCAAAAAGCGAATCAAGATAAAAACATGGAGGAAAACGCGTGTTTTGCTGTCAGAAATCCGGAAAACGTGCTCGAAGTTGGTTCAAAGAAAATTTACGGCGCTCAGAGGATTGTGTCAAGTTCAGATGATGCAATGCTGTGTATATCGATGTTTGCCGGACTCCTTCAAGTTCCTATATGGGATCCGCCGCTGGCGGACTCACGGTTCAACTAAAGATTAGTACTTTCTACTCTGTGTGTACTACCCGCTATCAGCGGATATGTAATCACTCGTATATTTACTTACAGCAAAATATTGTTACTTTTGTATATATATTTTTACTGTCCGCTATTGAAGCTCTTTATATACTGTATATACTACTGAGTGTGTATAATCCGCTATCGACGTACATATCTTTATATACTTATACTTACTCGTATGTCTACTGAATATGTACGGTCCGCTATTGACGTACATATTTATACTTACTTCTATATACTGAGTGGATACCGTGCGCTATCGACGTACATTTTATACTTAGGTATAGGCTTTCAAGGTCAAAGAATCCGAATCTGAACTGGGATTTTCAAAATAATTAATCGTTAAAGAGATATTCAATAATTTATGTCCGCAAGCTTAGAAAACTTTTAATATCTCAGCAGCGAGTGCGCCGATTGGGAGCTCATTTTGAAGCCACAATTAAGTACTACTCTACAAAAGACATTTATAGAACTTGTTTTGAAAACCAATATCTCGAGCTCCCAAGTAAGCATTGACAAGTCAGAGCTGATAAATTTTCTAGGTATCTTCACAACCAGTATGTATTATAATATGAACCAAAATGTGTAAGTGTAGGAAGAGATGAACGACACCTGGTTTCCAGTTTTTAACCCTAAGTTCTTGATCTCGTACCCATACGTACTCGCATTACTTGCATCAGCTCTAGATATACTTCCTTCCTCTTCTTTCCCAGCAACTCGGATCTATATCCCGACCTCGTCCTGCCCAGCAGCGGGATGCGTTGCTATCCTATCACTAGTCACGTTGCTCGTTGTATCCGCGTCTATTAATCTAGAATCTGCAGTATTCCATTTATCATTCTCTAGATTGTGGTATATTCATTCATAAGTTCACATAAAAATTCATGAACTTATATTCACTTTACTATTTGTTCACTTTTGTTATTCATACTACCTTAGTCAAACCTTAATGTCAAACGAAAATGCCACATTTATACTACCCAACAATCCCTACACGCTGGTAAAAAGAATGACTAGATCGAATAAACATTCACAGAGTTACGTATAAAATACAGATATAGGGATATTTGAGGCCAAGGTGACCATATTTCCGAAACGCAACATCGCAGCATAAAACGAACGATGCTATTTGGCTTAGGGGGTCCATAAATGGTAGGCATGAGTCCCAGAATATCACGAATAGTCTAGAACAAGATCCTGCATAAGTAGGAATGCGGCCAATCGATTGGGGCAGTCGAGAAATGGTGGCAGCGAGTTCCGCGTTATTGAAAACATCAAAAGCTCAGTACCCCATAACTAGGTTAGGTTAACTAGGTTATATGTACAAAGGTACCCATGTCTGTGTGTACCTCCGATGAAGGTCTCGGCAGACATGGTGTGCATTTTCATTATCTACCTCTGATGGAGGTCATTCCGTACTTTATGTATACAAAGGTACCCATGTCTGTGTGTACCTCCAATGAAGGTCTCTGCAGACATGGTGTGCATTCTCATTATATACCTCTGATGGAGGTCACTCTGTAACTTTATGTATACAAAGGTACCCATGTCTGTATGTACCTCCAATGAAGGTCTCTGTAGACATGGTGCACATTTTCATTACTACCTCTGATGGAGGTCACTCCATACTTGAGTGCCCTGTGTCTATGTCCCTTCAATGAAGGTCATTCTGTACTTCAGACTTAGTTTTCATGCATACGTTATGCTATATTGTAATGCCTGTAGTCTTTATACATCTATATACAAAGTCCGACTTTTTTATTTTTATTTGTATACAAATACATGCATGTATCTACCCATCTCTCTGTCCCAAATTTCAAAACACAAACCTAGCTCAAACCTAGATATGGCAAGGAATTTTGGCTAGGGAAAGGGTGTTTTTTTGACCGGTGGCAATTCTGATTTAGAAAAGGTCAGTAAATCTTTATAGATTACGCACTGGACAACCTCAATCCCGTCTAGACGCTCATGCCTTGTATACTTGGCTGCGCTACTGGGTTCATCGATGCCGAGTCTGAGCTCACCAATTCAGGGTGTACAATTTAGCTAGAGTATTTGGGAAGAGAAGCAAAAAAAGTACGAGATTCGCGCATAAAAATGCCACACCACGTTGGAAAAAAAAACTCCAAAAAAGGAAACGCACCGTTCGCCGCATTTTGGCCCCAGTTATAGTCATCCTATCGTCACCTTGAGTTCTAGCACAATGTGTAACGCCATCACATGTTGCACACATGATTTTGCACCCCTAGAGCAAGAGCAAGTTGGAATATGAAGCAAAGAAAAACTACAGACGTACAATGATATCCTGCATTACTCTGAATGTCAGGTCCGGTGATCCATTTCCACTATTCTCCCATTTCCCGCCATCCAATACATTCCTTGTTTGTCGATGACGACCGTATTGGTAGGACTAGCAGCGATAGCCCAGGAGTGAATTGAGAGACAGGTTTGGATTTCAGCAAATCAATGTAGTTTCCGAGACCAAGACAACAGTATCCGTTTTAACCCGATTCATGGGCAATACTACCAGCCATCAGCGACAGAAGAAGAGGAAGAGAAAAACATACCCATCCCCATCCAATACAACGCTGTGTCACTGTCTGCTGGCAATCCTCCGTCTTTCATGTCTTTGCTTCCTTCTCCCGTTTCCGAGTCCCAACTTCTGTCTGAAGGAGGAAGTTGAGCTTCTTGATGTAACTAAGATCATACATGACACCAAAGGCCGTTTTGTTTCCCTGTCGAGCCGTTACCGAGTTGGCCTTTCTTGGCGGAACCAAAGGAGAAGACTGGAAGATAGACGAGGTATTAGTTACGTCGTACTTGTAAAAGGAGTGTCAGAATAGATACTTACCCTTTCGAGACTCGGTGAGGATTGACGAGAACGTAATACCAGCAGAGACTTTGACTGCATGTTCTAGTACACCGTCGTACTGTAGATCTCGGATGGACTTGAAATTACGCCTGCCGTGATATCACAGCGGCTTACCGACTAAGATGTTATCAAGTACTAGCGCTTAATCAGAATTTTTTGTCCAACAGTCAACGTCGTGATGAGACCACAAATTTACTGGTAGATACTTAACAGATCTTCAACTGTCTTCCAAGGCTTCCAAACTCGTCGAATGTCTGTCATCGCCCCGGTAAGAAGGAAAGACGTCGAGGAAAACATTGATATTAACGAACGCACCCGGTCTCTGACACGGCCATCGGAATGGAAACTCAAGACCAGATGTAATGCCCACGTAATCGGAACCGTGAAAGTCCGAACAAGGTCTAAAGTGCACCCTTCGAGCGATCTTTATCCTGAGCCCTTAATCCTCCATAGACAAAAAAGGTTGGCTCTCCTCTTCCCTTGCTGCTACTACGTCGGTATAAACAACGAGGTAAAACGATTGAGTGTAGGAATGATAGATGGGTTGACTGTTTCCAATAACTGACGAGTTTATCGTCAGTATGAGTTGCGGAAATGGACTGACCGGCGTTACGGAAGCACGATTGGATGAAGAGAAAGTGGACTTGAATCATTTCTCGCTGATGCGTCGACACCGACTTTATAAAGTCTGTAAATAGTCTTGAGCAAAAAGTGAGATGCCAGCAACAGGAAGTAATAGGGGGCAAGTAGACGTACTTTTGCAGGTAGTTAGATTTCTTTTCCGCATCTCTATGTACCGCTAGATTCCCCCGTTAGCCCCACTTCTCGTTCTTCAAACGTCGGATAGAATGATAGCGTAGAGGCTCCGTAACAACAGCTTGAGTTTCAACGTACAGTATACGACAGGCTTTCAGCGCCAAGCGAAAGCGCACGGTCAACGGAGTAGCAAACTGAAAGCCGATCACATGACGAAAAAATCCTTCTCAACAGTTCTCAACTCTTTGAAACCGAGAGGTACGTGGATTCTCATCAATCATTAGGAGAAGGCGCACGGTAGCATATGGACCTGTAGAAACAAAAAGCAAAAGGTCCGTATTAGTCTTCCTCTCTCACCTCCACTTTCTTTATTCTGATCCTTCCTCGTTCTTGTTTCACTGTTACCCTTCTTTCAACACTTCTCTCGTTGCTGTACTTGTTACTACTTCCCTTCTCGTTCTACCCTAGTTGACTGTTATGCATGTACTGATTGCGAATATATGTATAGGATGACCAAAGGTAATATAACAGTATCCTAGAGGTGAGAATCTATTCTGATTTTCCGCCGTCGCTGACAGTCTTCAATTCAGAGTACCAACGTTTACATGGAGCCTGGACTTCTATCAATCTCCAATTCATTTGACTATTTCTGATCATCTGATAAAAGGGGATAGATGTCGCGTATAAAAAGCAAGCCCGAATCCAATTTCCTTTGAACGATAACTACTCAATCACAATGCGAGTCTTGGTTTTAGGGTATGTGACTAGTTATGCTTCCTACTCACCTTTTATACGCTTTGGCAGTGCTACTGGTTTCATTGGCTTCCCCACTGCGCAAGCTCTCAGCCGAGCCGGATACCTTGTATACGGCCAAACTCGATCTGAAGAGAAAGCTAAACGTCTAGCGGCAGAGGAAAGTGAGTATATGCACCTTTGGTAGTACTCTCAAGTAATCATTAAGCATCGCTTTGCAGTCTTTCCCATCGTCTGCGACCCCTCCTCCACCTCCTGGCACCACCTCATCCCAACTCTTGATGTGATTATCGACGCTCTCCACGCATCCGACCCAGATACCTATCTTACTCTCTTCCATGGAATCGAATCGGCTGCTCAATCCCTCCGTCCAGCGTCTTCCCCAAAGCTCTCTTTCATCTTCACATCTGGAACTTGGAAACTCGGTAATCATGGTTACGACCTTGTCCTAACGGATACAACTCCCGTCCTCGACCCCACTGGCACAGGTCCCAAATCTGTCGAGCTAGCCAAATCAGACCGCGATCGAGTCGAACCAGATATATTGAAGAGTGGAATTTTGAATGGGATCGTTATAAGGGCTACATTCGTTTATGGACGTTCTGGGAGTATTTTTTCAATGATGTTTGAGAGGTTTAGGCAAGAGGGAAGGGTTAGTTGGCCTGGGACGCCTGGTGGAAAGTTGACGACGGTTCATCAAGATGATTTGGCGGATTTGTATGTGAGAGCTGCAGAGAAAGCGCAAGTGATTGGGGGGTTGGTATTTATTGCCGCAAATAATCATTCAGAGGATACGGATGGATTTTTGAGGAGGTTTTGTGAAATTGTGGGTAAGGAGGGCCCGAGAGTAGAGTATGAATATTCTGAACCGACGGATAGTGAGTAAAAGTGCTCACTGATCATTTTATGTGCTGACCTGGATGTATGCAGTGTTTGAAAAGGCTATCACGACTCAGCAAATTATGCGACCCTACCTTGCTCGTACCCTGTTGGGTTGGGAGCCCAAGAAACTTGGCCTGACGGACGGACTGGAGTTGTACTGGAATGCATACTTGGCTAGTGTCGACAAATGATCTATGAATAGACATCTTTGGTTGAGTAGAGAGTGAAAAGCGGTGCTACAGATACCGTATGAGCAATTTGAAAGTTTCAGACGCTTCGCGTACTTACTTGCTGACGTGCAGGACTGTTGGCGAGTTTGAAAACTGCTTACGTTGAGGAGACTATCGAACATCAATTGCTCAGTAAGAGGTTTCCCTGAGCCGAGTTTATGCGTTTTGAAACTGGAGCGAAATAACAGATTTGCATGAACATTCTCCGAGAGGAGACAGGGTATGCTGAAGAGGATGAAACTGGGAAGAAAGGCGTAAACACTGTTGATGTAGATTTATAGATTCGAAACTCGTGGGTCAATCAGTCAAACGTCGCAAAAATGATCTGACGGAACGTTGGACCAGGTGGTCAGTGTTTTGCCAAATCCACATATCTATCACCTCCATATACCCTCAAAAGCTCCCCTACTCGTTCCTCAAATGTCGGATAGAATGACAACGTAAAAGCTTCGTAACAACAACTTGAGTGAAGTGCATGACAGGCACCAAGCGAAAACAGAAAACAGTAAAATCCCATGACGAGAAAATCCTCAATGAGTCTCCGAAATCGAGTCGTTGGATTCTCAGACGCATCAGTCTAGCAATATTTGCGCCTTTCACAATGCGTACCGACTTTGTAATTTGTGACTTTCATGCTACGGACCGGAACTATTGTCATAGAATTCAGCGCCATTGGACAATTAATCTACAGCTTGAAGAGCTTGATATGATGGGTCTGTAGTAGAACAAAGCATTTCTAGCTGCGATTCAAGCTGGAGACTGGAAGCTTTCTCCTGAAAAAAAGAGAAGCAGCTTGTACTGAAAAGTAAGTTGGATCTACCCATCTGCGAGGACAGCAGTAGTACTTTGGAATGGCTAAGGGGGTGGTAATGACATATTCGAATCTTTAACAGGCAGCGTAGCGATTGAACTTCGTAGCTAGATAGTAAGAACCAAAGTGCTCGATGGCTTCCTGTTTTGACTCACTATGAGAGCGTAAGCAATTGGAGTACCAGCGCCTAGATAACGCAGTAGAGCGATGCGCGCAGTTGATTCCATCAAGTCGTTGAGACTGCGGCGAGGACGAGGTGTTAATGAGGCTATGTCCGGTGGAGGGAGTTCACGTGAATAGTGGCGTGTGAAATGAGGCAATGCTGTGGTGTTGTTGTCATCCCTTCGTTTGTTGCGCATTGACCACTTTGGCGTTTTTCGCTTACCGCCCCCGACTGCAGCGTTGAGCTCGTCGTCGCCAACGATGAGCAGCTACAAAGGAAAAGGAACGAACCGTGGATGGGCGCAGTTGCCAGACGAGCTTGTGAGGTGTGTATTGGATCACTAGCAAAGGAAATACAATAACAACGCGTCCAGAACGATTGCTCAGCACTACCTGTTAGACCTATCGCTGACGAAATACTGTCCCAATACATGGGAGACCCGGGCATTCTGGCAATCCCGAATGCTGTACACTGTGCTACGCGACATGGGCGATATGGAACGATTCATGTCCATCTGTCCTCAATGGCATCACGCAGTCCAGTACCATCCTTTCTGGGAACACGCCGTAGCTGCCATCGATCCAAGGGACACCTTCTCCACCTACCACCATGTCCAGCCAAACCCTCCCGTCGACAGCTCAAAACATCAGCCCCCATCCAGACCCTCCCCTTACCGTCACTTTCGCTACATCCTCTCCTCCTCCTGTCTCGTCTGTCGCATCAACAGTCCCCACAACAACAACGGTCTCACCCAGGCCAGACACTCGTTCTTCAATACATGGCTCGGTCAGTGCGGCCTTTGCAGAGAACACAATGGAGGCCCCGATCGCCCCAGTGCTCAGCACCCCCACTACCAGTATCGCGAACGAGAGCATAGGGAACGATCTACCTTTTGTGGCCTCTGTCTCAGGGAAGCCCAGCCTTTCGAGTTGGCCCTAGAGTATGGCTATTCGTATCCCAACCCATACCAGCTCGGTCCTGCCGGTATAAACCCTCTCGGCACTCTTTCTGCTGCAGACCTCGACAAAACCCGTCGCAACCCCCTGTTTTACGCTGGTTGTGTCGAAAACGAAGACGATATCACCTTTCCTGGCGTAGAGACCACCTGTAGGATGTGCAGGGAAGAATGGCTGTGGAGAAGGATTACCACCGCTCCCGAGTTGAGGAGAGTCAGGGAACGTGATCGCGATCGCGAAAGGAGCTCCAGAGTACGCTTTGATTCTTGGGAATGGGACCACGAAGCTCGCAATGTCGTAGAGTCCTTTATTGAAGTCGGAGAAGGAACTGTAGACGACGTTGTCTCTACCATTCGCGACAGGTGGTGGTTGAGGAAAAAGACAAAACTCGGTAGCATGTTGGAACAGGCCGTCGCTGCAGAGAGATTTCTCAACTCGGAAGGCGGTGGAACCTTGCCCCCGCCCGTCAAGAAGGAGTCTCGAAAATCCAAGTCGGACGCTGATTACTCGGATACAGAGGACGCTATGGAAGAAGAGGAAGAGGAGGAGGAAGAGGAAGACCCAGAACTCCTTCAGCTCACCGAAGAGTCTGGCGTCCGCGATCTCGCTCTCAGCGACTGGGCTCGCAGACGCATCCTTGACGGTTTTTGGATCAATCCCGCCGATCAGTGGTATGACAACTTTAGACTTCCCAGAGAAGACGAAGAAGACGCACTGGCTCACTTGAGAGCTGTCCATCCGTGCCCTTGGTCCACCGAGGACGACAACGAATCGCTTGTCGCTTCAGCACCTTCCGAGCCCCTGTCTCCCGAGTCACCCACTCAACCTACTCCCCAGACACATCCTCTACCCGAGACGATATTCTCTTCCATTCCACCGTCGTTTACTCTCTGCGAAGAAGCCTATCGTGCCTACCAAAAGGAAATTCGGAGTGTCTTGCTTCCCGGTATGAGAAATCTCGTCAGGAGAATCGTGCTCGAGTGTGCGTTGGCTGCTCAACGCTCCGACTCGTCTGTCGTCATGGACCCAGCCGTCAAAGCCTCGAAAATGTCACTCCAAGACGTGGCCAGGGAACTTCGAGAATGCGAAGGCATTTGGTGGGACGGTTGGGACTGGTCGAGGTTTCCAAACGTCAACAAGACAAAGGACAAACATACCAGAGACAGTTCCGGCTCTGCTTCAGACGAAGGCTCAACACCAGCATCTACAACTTCTGGTGCTTCTGGGACTGGAACCAGTCCAGTCTTGTCAACGAGTACTTTGGGTACAACGCCTTCTCCTCCACCTCATCACAATGACAAGTCATCCTCGATCACCGTCGTTGGCTCTGACGACCCAGTTCCAGCACCAGCACCACTACAGATTCCAATCCCCATTTCACCCGTATTGGACCCGCCTCGTCTGCTTCGTCCAATTCCGTATATACCAATGAATATAGGCTATCTACCGAGTTATAGCTCCGAGGCACTCAAGAATGTGAGTCTACAGAGTCTCTTTTTCCAACGCACGACTAAATTTCCTTCCAGGTCTGGAGAGAGGCTTGCGCACCACTCTACCACTGCCGATGCAGGATATGTCTTCGGGCCACAGAAAAGGCCAACGCTGGTGCCCAAGGTCAAGGTCGACAACAGCAAACGCAACAAGTGCCGGAGAAAAAAGACCAAGCCCAAGTCCAACACGTCGAACGCGTCGAGGTGAAATCAACGGGAGGTGACGGAGAAATCCAGCTCGTACAGATTCAGTTGGACGAAGCTGCAGCTGGAGAACACGGAGATGGACAAGGGGAAGAGGTGGAATATGCGAGTGATCAGTATGAGTATTCTGAAGAGGAGGAGGAAGAGTACGAGTACGAGTATGAGGGGTATGAGGAGCAGGTTGGAGAGGAAACTGTCGTTGGAGCCGAAGAAGAGGAAGATGTTATTCGTGCGGCATACAAAAAGTCTAGAGAGCGGGAGCGCTACACGAGGTCGAGGAGTCCAGAGGTGGTGCCTCCTCCAAAGTGGGCTAGAGATAAGGAACGAGACTCGACACCATTGCCTGCGAGCCCTGGTAGACCAAGGAAGAGATCTTGTGACGAGGTTGATGATGCGAAGAGAGGTGGTAGTGAAGAAAGACGCTCGCCTGGTACGCCGCCAAAGCGGATCAGGAGGGAGAGTCCCTTGCCTCTGACTAGGGCGGCAAAGGGCGTAGCAAGTCTACTTTCTACATCTCCTTCAAGAAAACGGAGCTCGGAAGAGTTGGAGGACGAGGTTGCTGGCGGTGATGCTGATGCGACGTATGTACTGGAGCAGAGGAAAGATCTCGTTGACGGTGGTGGTGGTAGCCCAGAAAGAAGGTTTAAACGATTTAAAACGCATTCCGAGGAAGAAGACGGAGATGTCGTGTCTCCGCCGAGGTCTTTGACAGGGGAAAGTACGGGCGAGCGTTGGGAGTCGGTGTCGTCCGAGGAGCGGGGAGCTGTCGGTGTACGGATATAAAAAAAATCAAATGGTGAGCCAAAGAGTTTTTGGCTAGAATGAATAAAGAAGTTTTTTTCGTGTGTTCTATCCTGCTCCATGTCTCTGATCCATGCAGTTTTTTCTTCCTCGCTTTCGCTTTTGTGTGTGTACAGCTATATCATATTCCCCACTTGAATCACTACTCAAGTTGATGCGCCGTTTCAAATGTATAAATACCAGTAGTAAACCTACGCCAAACGATTTCATTCAACTACTTGCTCTTGGACGGGATGCTCTCCACCAAGTCACGGTTCTTCGTTTCTGTACTTGTTTTTTCTTTTCTGCGAAACCCTTTTTTGTTCTCCCGACTTTGAATGTAGACTAAATTAACGGAGACTCCATAATTTCTTGGAACCAATGCATTTGTTCTCGTAAAGCCATCCAGGCTGGTTTCGTCGTCTCTTCAGTCCGGGCGCCGTCCAGTGTACTAGACAACATCATCTACTGCTTGTAACGGGTTCTCTATTATAACGACTTCTCAGGCTACGGGTTTCAAACATGCTGTCTGTTTGCTTTATGGAGTTAATCCACAGACGCAGGATTCAATCGACATCAACGCTTTTTAAAGATATGTCACCTCATCGCAACAAAACTCGAATGGTTAGTTCGCAAACATACGGAATGCACATAACAAAGTTCTGACATGGCTGTCGCTCGATTCGGACTCTCGGCTTCTACATTTCGAGGCGGAGAATGAGTTGAACCGGGGACCCCATTCAAGTCTGACGGTAGATCCGACTTCAATACGTTGAGCGCCTGACCTTTCGAGGAAACTAGCACTGTTGATGGGCGGTGCAAAGGCAATAGGGTACGAGCATTACATCTTCTGCCAAGTATCATTCTATTGAATCCTTACCAACTCGACTTGAACTTTGGAGTATCAAGTTGGATTATTAATCTGCCTCCCGCCTACTAGGAGTTGAGGTACCCGCGATCTGTAAATTATACCCCAGTAAAATGGGACATTAGACTCGGAAAAATACCGGATATTGCTGTAATTATTCTTTCGATTCCAAATACAGCCTCTGTGGCGAACAGGGGGCCTTTCTGGGGCTTTTCTGGACTGACAGACGCCAATTATTCTTTACAATATCGATTACTGAGGGATTGTGTAACACTGCGGTTCAAGAAATCGGGCATTCAGAGGATTTCAAGCAAGTATACACCACGCTTTCAACGGACCCAGTTCAGTTTTCATTTCCCAACTTGAATGCGTATACTCCGATTCCATATCACATCAAGACCACTAGTCGGCGCCCTTGACATACGAACCCGCATTTGAAGCATTCCCCGTCATCTCTGTGGCTCACTTTCTCAGGATCTTGGCTTTTGCAAAGGTATATTAACCCTCTGGATTCGATCGAATTCCCCAGCTCATCTAAACAAGCTACAGCACTCGGAAAGCACAATGTTCTTCAACAAATCTGCTCTCATCGCCATCGTCACTGCCGCTTCGGTTGGCAGCGTCGTTGCTCAAGTTCCCACTTCTTTCATCGGATCTGGTGAGCTTGACTTGCTTCTTTTCGTTGTTGCTCTTTCTCAAACCGATGCATGGTCTAGCTGGTCACTTTGATCCGAATCATCTCCCAGGAGACTTCACTCCCTGCGGTGCTGACTGCTCTGCGTCGCCCTTGCCTCGAATTGCACTTCCATCCACCTTGTACAATGGTGCCGATGTTTGCTGCAGCACTTTCACCATCACATGTAGGTGTTTTACTAATATTAACCATTAATCTCTACTGACGAAAGGCCCCTAGACCACGGAAAGACTGTGCAGGGCACCTACGCCTACAAGTCTTCTGCTCTTGCCGGCACTACAAACGGGGTTTTGGCTGATGAATTGTTTAACCAATTGAACGACCAGCAGGGAGCTAATGTCATTTTCCCTGTTCAGTACCGTTTGTAATGAGCGTAATACTATCGTCTTGTACATGCCTTATGCCTAGCTGAATAAATCAGTTGAATTGTTAATTGTTCGGAACTGAAAGTACTTCAAGGCAAGCGCGGCGATGCGCTCGGAACCACTCTCGGAAGAATCAGTCATACTCGGGCCGAGTATTCAAACAGTGCTGAGTTGTTGAAAGAAACGTTCTTATGGTTTTCCCAAAGAAATAGTAAGACATTATACTACCTTACAGAGAACAAGAGCCAGGTCAACGAAGTAACTTTGGACTAGTGTAATAAATTAGGGTGACACTCGAGTGGAAGGAGACTTATCGACAGCTGAGAAACAATGCCGTTCACTTCTTTTTCACAGACTTGTTTTTCTTTTAGAGAGATTCATAGCCAGCCTTGACGTTTCCAATTTTGCGGCTCTCAATGCGATTCACATACTGTCAGAACCGGTCACCACGGGAAGTATCTAGATATATACAGCGCTGTAATCGAGACTCATGGATCATCTTTTCAATGAACGTAGACAATACACAAGGTCGAATGCAGTTACAATACAAATTGACAGCAAGTACTCTATTGGATAGTTGCCTTTTGATTCGAACCCGCTTTTTAAGCTCTGGGGATCGTTTGATGAGTTCGAGGCGCGATGCCGGGTGAGAAAGCGGAGAGTGATATGGTGATAATTCGGACCGAATCAGTTTAGGCTAATTCAATTCTGAACCCGAGTTATGCGGATCCTAGTACTGCCAACAAAGAATCTGTAGAGAGGCACCAGTGGACCACCACACCACGCAAGCATTATTTCTTTACTTCACCGTCCAGTGTGAAATTGTATGTATTAAAGTATTGAGCCACTCGGCCACTAGGTACCCGCGCTATGTGGATTATAAGTAAGTAAAGCAATAGACCCGGAGAAACATCGGATTGACAGCCAAAGCAAATACTTCTGAGCACCAAGAAATACTTATGGGTTCCAACCGTTGATGCTTTCAAGTCAATTACAGAAGTTGACACCGGAGAGAAATGTTGTCCTGTCGTAAAATCTCTTCTCTGGCTTTTGTAAAAATTACTACTTGACGCCCTGAATTTAATTCTGCAGAAGTAAAGGACTCTGGACTTATTCAAGTTCCCGTTCATCATATGAAGCACTAATGGGTTTTGTGGCTGGGCGGCTTTGATATGTCAATTCTTACTTGCTTAACCATTTTCCGTCATTGTATACGTTATTATGAGATGTGAGCCCAGGATCCGACAACTGGAAAGGTATTTAAGCCCTCTGGTTTCCATCCATTTTCCTCAGCTTCAACGAAACAAGCTAAAGTACAGAGAAACAAAGCACAATGTTCTTCAACAAATCTGCTCTCCTCACTGTTGTCACCATCGTGGCTTCTATTGGAAGTGCTGCTGCTCAGACTTCCTTCAGTGGAACCGGTAAGATGTTGCTCCTTGTCATAACGTCGGATTCTCAATCCTTTTACTGTTTAGCTTGCCGCTTCGACCGCAACCATCTCCCAGCAGACTTCACGCCTTGTGGTGGTAACTGCCCTGCACCATCGCCAGATACTCTCCCGATTGCATTGCCGTCGACCTTGTTCAATGGTGCCGATGTTTGCTGCAGCACTTTCACCATCACCTGTATGTATTTTATGCAATACGGCTGTAAATCTTCACTCACACATAGGATACTATAAACGTAGTCAATGGAAAGACGGTCCGAGGCACTTACGCCTACAAGTCCTCCTCCCGTGCCAATACTCAGGACCTGGCCATTGATAGTGATTTGTTCACCCAGCTTACAGGCAGCGCTGCCGTTCCTTGCGTTAGTCCAGTCGCCTACCATTTGTAAGGAGCGAGACGTGTTTCGACTTGTATTGCGTACTACATGTATTGACTGAATACAGAAAGTGTAAACCTTGAATACTTGAGTTTTGACGAACGTGGAGTCGGCATACTTAATGCGCGGATTGTTCGAAAAATCAGGTCATAATGAAACCAGTCGATCGTTTTGCGAATGTCATTCCATATTATACAAAGTGTCCAATGCACACTGCTGTAAAACTCCTACGTCCTCGAACGGCAACCAGGTCATGCGACATAGTATTAATATTCATCACGAATGATTTGAGTATTAGTACTTTGCCGCATATGCCGCCAATGCATTTAGTACAGGAGATACACGAGAATAAATATTCCTCGCTTTGGCCGCCTCGAATTGCACTTCCATCCACCCTTGTACAATGGTGCCGATGTTTGCTGCGGCACCTTTATCATCACTTGTAGGTGGTTTACTAATTCTAGCTATTAATTTTTACTCACAAAATGCCCTAGACCACCGAAAAACCTATGCCTACAGGTTTTCTGCTCTTGCCGGCACTACAAATGGGGTTCGACGATCAGGGGGGAGCTAATCCCTGTTCAGTACTGTTTGTAATGGATGTAATACTGTCGTCTTGTACTACTTGATTATGCCTTATGTTCGTGAAAGTACTTCAAGTCGGAATAATAAGCCTTGCTGCCGGCGTTCTCGGCCCGAATATTCAAACGGTGCCGAGTTGTTGTGATAGAAGCGTTTCTGGTTATGGCTTTCCCAAAGAAATAGTAAGACAAGCGGGTCAGTATGATGTTACCCTATAGAGAACAAGAGCCGGGTCAATAAGATAGCCTTGGACCAGTGCAATTAAGGTGACGCTTGGAAGGAGAAAGCATACGGACAGAAGCCGTTCATTTGAGTTCTTTACCGCAGACTTGTTTCTTTTAGAAATATTCGTAGCCAACCTTGACGTTTCCATCACGATTTTGTGTCTCTCAATGCGATTCACATACTGTCAGAACCGGTCACCACGGGAAGTATCTAGATATATACAGCGCTGTAATCGAGACTCATGGATCATCTTTTCAATAAATATAGACAACACACAAGGTCGAATGTAGTTACAATACAAATTGTCAGCAAGTACTCTATTGCGTAGTTGCCTTTTGATTCGGACCCGCTTTTAAGCTCTGGGGATCGATTGATGAGTTCGAGGCGCGATGCCGGGTGAGAAAGCGGAGAATGATAATTCGGACCGATTCATTTAGGCTAGTTCAATCCTGAACCCGAGTTATACGGATCCTAGTACCGCGAACAAGGAATCTGTAAAGAGGCACCAGTTGACCACCACGCGAGCATTATTTCTTTACTTCACCGTCCGGTATGAAATGGTATGTATCCAAGTCCTGAGCCACTCGGCCACTAAGGAACCCGCGCTATATGGATTGTAAGTAAGTTAAAGCAATAGACCCGGAGAAACATCGGATTGACGGCCAAAGCAAAATGCCTGTTCTGAAGCATCTTGAAGAAATAATTATGGGCATTGAAGCTTTCAAGTTGCTTACAAGGGTTGACACCGAGAAATGTTGTCTTGTCGTAAAATCTCTTCTCTGGCTTTTGTAAATTTGCCACTTGATGTCTTGAATGTAATTCTGCAGAAGTAAAGGACTCTGGACTTATTCAAGTTCCCGTTCATCATATGAAGCACTAATGGGTTTTGTGGCTGGGCGGCTTTGATATGTCAATTCTTACTTGCTTAACCATTTTCCGTCACTGTATGCGTTATTATGAGATATGAACCTAGGATCCGGCAACTGGAAAGGTATATAAGCCCTCTGGTTTCCATCCATTTTCCTCAGCTTCAACGAAACAAGCTAAAGTACAGAGAAACAAAGCACAATGTTCTTCAACAAATCTGCTCTCCTCACTGTTGTCACCATCGTGGCTTCTGTTGGAAGTGCTGCTGCTCAGACTTCCTTCAGTGGAACCGGTAAGATGCTCTGTTCCTTGTCATAACGTCGGATTCTCCTCAATCCTTTTACTGTTTAGCTTGCCGCTTCGACCGCAACCATCTCCCAGCAGACTTCACGCCTTGTGGCGGTAACTGCCCTGCACCATCGCCAGATACTCTCCCGATTGCGTTGCCGTCGACCTTGTTCAATGGTGCTGACAGTTGCTGCAGCACTTTCACCATCACCTGTATGTATTCTATGCAATGTGGTAATACATCTTCACTCACATAGGATACTACACGTAGTCAATGGAAAGACGGTCCGAGGCACTTACGCCTACAAGTCCTCCTCCCGTGCCAACACTCAGAACTTGGCCATTGATAGCGATCTGTTCACCCAGCTTACAGGGAGCACTACCGTTCCTTGCGTTAGTCCAGTCGCCTACCATTTGTAATGAGTGAGAAGCGTCTCGACTTGTATTGCGTACTATATGTATTGGCTAAATACAGAAAGTGGATTAAATTAGTAAATCTTAAAGCTTTTGAAGCTTGAGTACTTGAACGTGGAGTCAACATAATGTGTGTATTGTCCGAAGTCAGGTCGTAACGAAACCAGTCAATTCTTTTCCGAATATCATTCCATATATATACAAAGTGTCGAATGCACACTTTTCACCTTCGAACGGCAACCAGGTCATGTTATATTGATTGTGCCGCATATGCCGCCCATACATTTAGTACAGGAGAAAGTTGAATAAAGGCAAATACACGAGAAAAAATATTCCTCGATTCCGTTGAGGCATGGTTTTACGTATCTACAGAAACAGGTAACACGTAGTCAATCGTTTATAAGCATACTTAAAGTCGAGCAAGCTCGTACCAAAGGTTGTAGTGACAATGTACCTATCTTATTGCTTTGACTTGAACCGACTTACCGACTTATCAGAAACATTCGGTACATCATTCTGCTCCGCATCCATGATAAGTTACTGACCACCAGTCCAACCACCAAGAGTTATGTACCGGGGCCATAAAAATGAGAAATCTGTGACTCTATCCCGATGGTACAGGGACTTCCTTAGAGCTTTATACCCCAATGGTCAGTATTCACAAACAGTGTATATGACTTTCAGGAAATTTTGTATCTGCCTGGAGAAAATCTGAACGACCTCAAACAAATTCGGCTGTCCAATTTCGAGCACTATTAACGGTTGTTTGAGTCTATTTCTTGTACATCTATTTTTCATGTCTCCATCTATCAGTCATTTGCCGTTAGGTTTATTTCATATGGTGAAAACACTACTGAGTTTTTCTGGCCTTCAAATAAAGTCGAAACAAGATCACGGAAAAAGAAATAATTATTGGGAATTTGAGCATTCAAACTATGTCGGAATGTGCTTGAAAACCCAAAATAGGCCCTTGTAGTTTTTATCCTCATATCGAGTGGGTCATTCCTTGTACGTTTTCAATAAACAGTTTCCTGCATTCTAGCGGCTGTGGACTATATTATGAGGTATATAGTAATATGAGGGTATCCATTACTATGACTCCGAGAATTCGATATCGACGCCTTGTTCCCGCAATGTTTGAATTCTTTCTTCGACTGGATAATAATCGGTCCTCATATGTACCCGGACTTTCTTCAAGCATCCTCGTCGTCCAATTGCTCTGGACTCCACCAGATCCAGGAGCGCAGTGGTACATTCTTCCAACAGTGAATTACTAGATACTGTGAAGAGATGATTGGGGTGAAAAGCAAGTTTAAGCTCTTCCAGCGATGAAATCAACGTAGGAAGAGATGAAGAGATTGACGACTGAACAAGGGCGTGAAAGAAAGGTATTGTCAAGGAAAACTTTATATTGTTATCATCAAGTCTAGCCTCCTCGTTTGGATAGGGAAATCCTTCGTCGATGGTAAGGGAAGTGAGCGAAGGAAGGTGGGCGAGAATTTCAAGGACATCGATGTCTGTGATGATGTAATGCATCAGTGAAAAGTGAGTGATTTTTGCAGCATTGCACCGTTGTGAAAGGAGATCGATGAAATCATCAGAAGGGAAAACGATTGGTATAATTATGAATTCAAAACCAGCGATCGGGAAAGGACCTTTGGGACGTGAAGAAAAATCACGTCCAAACACCAATTCAGTCACATTTGGAAGGTTGACCTGTCGTATAATTGTGTCTAACGGGAGGTGTATATTTCCTGGATACCTTCCGTATACAGGACCGGGACACATCTCTAAGCGTCCCGCACGGCAAATAGTAACGTCATGTGCCCAAGCTCCGAAAAATCTGCGGACTCGGACGGCCGTCGAAGGGGACACAAGTTCAATAGCACCCCAATGGAAGTATTCAACTTCTACGATGAGAAGATGAGGCGAAACAGATATGGATGTAGAGGAACAAATATTTCCAGACAGATCGACTGGTTTCATGGTCCATTGCCCTTTCAACGAAAGAACACTGAGTCGAGGTATGGTTATACCAGGTGTAATAGGCAAAGTCTCCGTGTGCGAGTCGCCTGGAGTTTCGAGGAAAAGAGTCTCTAGCACAGGGAAGTTCTGTGGCCAATCAGATAAACGTAAAGATGGTACCCCCATAAATTGAGACGAAGATGGAAGACCGATTTGCACGTTACGCCATCTGTGTGCTTCATCGACTAGGTGACTGAATGCAGATCGCAATAAGCTGACAGATTCTGCTGATACTGTTTGTACATCGAACAGGTATAAACAAAAATCGAGTGGAGAATTTCCGGACCGGCCTAAGAAGGCAAAGAGAGAATTCGATGACTTTGATAACAGTGGAACGATGAGTCTGAAACGAGACCACAGAAGAGGTGTAGAAAGGGTAATGGAGTGCCAGCTTGAACAGACCAGGTTTATAGCCGTGACAGGTGACTCTACACGAGGATCTCTTGTTTCCACAAGTCCACTCGAAGGATCTTGTAGTGGATAACCGATTTCGCAAACATGGAGGAAGATTTCACCGAGGATTTCTGTGGGTACGCTGGAAATTGAACTCATCTCGTTTGTTAGAACCTGTAAGTACCATTTATCTACGTGAACATCTAAATGTCACAGTCAAGGGCATACGCACCAGTCGAGGTTCCAGTGCAGAATGATTCAACGTGATCAACGAGCAGTAACCACACGACGAAAGAATATCCAGGGCAGTTGCGATGAATATGCAATGTAATGAGGGGACAAACCAAAACTCGTATCTCAGGGTGATGAGACTAGTTCAAGTAATAGCTGTTACTGTGGAGAGCCGCGGCCCTTGACGTCTTGACGGTCGCACCATTCCGTCATAGTCCATACATACTTCTCGATCATCATCCGGTCCTGTCAGTGGCGGCACTACCATTCTCAAAGTGTATACATTCCCGCAGTCTATATTCCACTCGTGGTAGATAGATCCCACCGCTAATAACGAAAGTGAAAGTCTTTATAAAAGGTAGGTTATTCTGACGGAAATGGGACAAAGAGGCGTAGGATATAACCCCCTGAAGACTTCCTTATCTCAGCAAAGCCCTAACTCGCCACCATTGGTTGATGAATTGTTCGAGCACTTGAAAGTAATTATGCCATTTGCGGAAAGCAAGACCCCGAGTTTGTACTCTTCTACTCAGAAGATCGAGTCATCTGAGCTGAGAAGATATGGAACAAACCGCTCTTTTAAAAGTAATAGCCTTTTTGGGTAACCCAGTTCCCAAACAGCTTTAGCTTTTTCCAAAATTAATCAGAGCAGCTAATGAATATCAAAAAGTTGAGCGTCAAATGCTCCAGCTTGGATTACATTAGGATACATCTACATTCCAACCAAGCTTAAAATTGACACCTTGACCACTTAGCGCTTGAATCCTTTCGTCGTTTAAGCAACAGTCAACCTCGAAATGCACTGAAACCTTCTTCAGATACCGTCCTCGCCCAATAGCTCTAGATTCCACCATATCCAGAAGAGATGTAGTACACTCTTCCAATGACGAATTGTTATACATGGCCAGTAAGTGGTTGGGGTGAAAAGCAAGTTTAAACTCTTCTAGTGATGCGATTGGAATCTTTGGATCAATCGATGATTGAGTAAGGGCACAGAAGAACGTCTTTGTTAGAGCAAATTCTCCATCGGTATTATCCTGCTCGTTTGAATAAGGAAACCTTTCGTCGATAGCAAGAAAAGTAAGAGAAGGAAGATGTGTAAGAATCTTGAAAAGATGAGAATCGCTAATGATGTAATTCAGCAGGGAGAAATGGGTGAGTTTTTCTGCATTACATCGTCGTGAAAGGAGACTGATGAGGGCGTCGTGTGGAAACACAAATGGTTTGAACGTAGTAATTGCATCCACCGGAAGAGCCGAAGAAAGGTCACGTCCAAAAACAAGTTCAGTCGCGTTTGGAAGGCCAATTTGTCGTAAGACCGTGTCCAATGGAATGTGACTGGAATTTGACGAACGAATAGGACCCGGATAAATTTCTAAACGCCTCGTCTGGCACGTAACATCGCCATATACCCAGACTCCGCAAAACCTACGGATTTGGACGACAGTCGAAGGAGACGCAAATTCGATGGCACCCCAATGGAGGTAATCCATATCCAATACGAGTTGGGCTGGAGATATATGTAGAGAGCCGGACCAATCGATCCTTCCAGAGAGGTCAAATGCTCTAATAGCCCATCGTCCTTTCAGAGTAAGGACACGGAGGTGAGGCATTGTCATATTGGGTGTAATGGACAATATCTCCTTGTGTGGATCTCCTGGGGTATCCAGAAAGAGTGTTTCGAGCATAGGTAGATTCTGTGGCCAGTCAGATAAATCGAATGATGGTACACCGATATATTGAGATGAGGGTGGAAGGAGAATTTGCACATTGCGCCATCGGTGTGCTTCGCCAACTAAATGGCGAAATATAGATCGTAACAAGCGAACGGAAACTGCTGAAGCCGCTTTTACATCGAATAGATACAAACAAAAATCGAGAGGATTGTTTCCAGCGCGGTCTAGGAAGAGCAAAAGAAGCTCCGATGATCTGGGCAGCAGTGGAGCAATAAGTCTGAAACGAGACCATAATTGAGGTGTAGAGGTGGCAATGGAGCGCCAGCGAGAACAGACTGAGCTGATGGTCACGACCACTGGACTTGAGCTGGCTGTACGAGGTAAGTCTACGAGCCTGCTGGGGGGATCTGGCAATGAATAAAAAGTCTCGCAAGCATGTAGGAATATTTCGGTGAGAATTTCTGTTGGTACGTTGGATACAGATCCCATTGCGACTGTGTCTGGGAGAAGAACACCTAAGTATATTGGTCAGATGAAGCAATACTAGCAACACTGAAGTCACGCACCAGTTATTACGATCTGGAGGTTAATGACGAGCGACGAATTCCGTGAGCAATCCACTCTGTCGGCGTTTTGCAGTCAAGGTGCAATGTAACAGAGCTCGTAGCGGCAGTGAGTCAAAGTGCGACATATTAGAGGCCCTCTTGAAGACTGGATGACCCACGTGTCCTGTTTACTAACGTTTATTAATCAATCACGTCGTTGACTCAGACTGAAACACCATTATTCGTTTCACACTTTTCACCATACCAAGTTTGATATCGTACTTGGATGCCAAATCAATCCCAGGCGATAGTAAAGTCCAACCCATCTTCACGTAACATTTGTATTCTTCTGTCTCGATCGTCTTCTCCTGCCAATGCGGCTGCAGCACTACTCTCATTATCAAAATGAACCCACAACTTCTTCAAGCAGCCTCGTTCCCTTCCCAGTGCTATGGATTCTACCATGGTCAAAAGTACCGTGGTACATGCTATTAATGACGAGCTCTTGAAAGAATTGGGGTGAAAGCTAGTCGGAGTTCTTCCAACCCAGACATTGGTACATGAATAGGCCCCGGCACACTAACGAAAAAGCGTAAGTGCGAAAGAAGGATTCTGACAGGGGAAGGAAGGAAGAAAGATCAGTCACAGCAGACATGGTGCGTATTTTCATTACATAATCACAGTGCCCTGTGTCCGTGTGTACCTCTGATGAAGGTCACTGCAGACACAAGGCATGGGCACAGTTACTATACATATTATACTTATACTTATACTACATCATTACCAAGTGCCTTATACCTACTGTACCGTACTCCTGTATTCACAAGTGCGAGTTTTTTATTTTTCATTTGCTACATACTTGTATACTAGTACACAAAGGTGCCCATATCTGTGTGTACCTCCAATGAAGGTCTCTGCAGACATGGTGTCTACTTTATGTATACAAAGGTACCCATGTCTGTGTGTACCTCCAATGAAGGTCTCTGCAGACATGGTGTATACTTTATGCATACAAAGGTACCCATGTCTGTGTGTACCTTCAATGAAGGTCTCTGCAGATATGGTGTGCATTTTTCATTTCATTATATCTGTGTGTACCTCCAATGAAGGTCTCTGTAGACATGGTGCACATTTTTGTTATATACCTCTGATGGAGTTCACTCCATACTTAAGTGTCCTGTGTATGTGTGCCCCTTCAATGAAGGTCATTCTGTACTTCAGGCTTGGGAACAGTTCTCATGCATACATTACACTATATTGTATCAAGTTGTTAATATCTATAATCTTTATACATCTACACAAAGTCCGACTTTTTTATTTTATATTTTTCATTTGTATGTATATACATGCAGGTGTCCGTTCATCCATCTGTCCAGTAGTCTCATAAGGTGCGAATTTTTTGGTTTTTGAGGTTTTTGAGGAAAAGGCATGCTTGACATTGCTTGTATGCCAAAATCCTGAAGTCTTGAGGTTAAATCACGTCAGAATTGAATTTCCAGACCTCTAAAGTGTAGGTATACATCCCTACAACTTCAAAAGTACATGGGAGGAAGTGGAATTATCATTTGGATTGAGGGAAAAGGACAAGAAAGCACCATTTAGGGTTATGTAATTTTGATGCTCAAGTATATGGGATCCGCCGCTGGCGGACGTGCTTCCACTGACTGTAAGTACTTACCTTGTACTCTCTAGTATTCTCAGTATCCGCTGTCAATGGATATATACATATATACTTGTCACTTACTATATGTTATTACTCTTGTATATACTGGGTGTGTACTACAGTCCGCTATTGACGTACATATCTGTATACATGCTTAGATATACTTACTTTTGTATATCTCTGAGTGTCTTACATCCTTATACATATACTTATTACTTATAGATACTTACAGCAAGGGTTTCAACGCCAAGAAGACAGAAAATACTTGGTCAGAACCAATAGTATATATTCAGATCCTCTGAGAGGTCGTCTACAGCCTGACCGAAGTTTGCATCGTTCTGCGAGCACATGATGCATCCCTTAAAACATAAAATAGCCCAAGTGATGTATCTGAGGTATTTTGTAGGCTTGAGGCAAAGCATTTTGGTCCTTTGGAGAGGAATAAAACTTCTTGCAGTCTATGAAATCGTTGTACCAAAACAGAAGAAAAACAAAAACAATGTTGGTGCATTCTACGTTGAAGACAAGAGAAAATTGGAGACTAAGTACACTGTGTCCTCCACCTTTCGTGTGAGATCTTCTTCATCCGGAGGAGAAACCTTGAAGATATCGAGTTTGTGAGCACTGGGTCTTTTCAACTTGTCTGAGTTCTCCTCCTTGATCATTTCCTGTGGTGTATGTTAAGTAACGACACAGTAGCAAATGTAATGATAGGTACCATTACGAACCACACGCTAGCAACTGTGTGAGAGGCAGAGTCTGTGTGGTAGCTTCTGCAATAGCTGCTATAGTGTCTCTACACTCAGATGGTCTCCTCACCGCTCTTTGTATTAGATTGATCTAAGTGTAAAGTATTTATTGGTATCAGCTTGTAATATGTCAACCACTCCGGTAGTTAATATCTGCATGCTCAAAAATCCCTGTGTACAGACTGCTCGGGAAGTTGGCAGAATTTCTAGACTACTAGTAGTATTGTGGCATTTGGAAAGGACGATAAGGACAAGAGAGTGATCAAACGGAACGTCAACGTTCGGAGCTGCTTGTGGTCCATAAAACATCTCAAGCCGTCTCGCCTGACATGTACTTCTTCCTCATCCAAACCCTATCTGTCCTTGCAGTAGAACTACAGTTGATTCAGATGCCATTTCTGTAATGCACCAGTCGAGGCTATCGACATCAAGGACAAGAAGATTGGGAGAAAAGCTTTTAGGCACAAAGGTCCCAAAACCGCTTCCTGAAACATCAAGAAACCATGACCCCCGAAGGTATAGGACTTTGAGATTAGGCATTCGACAACCCGGCGTGATCAACAAGGATTCAGGGATCCCAAATTTCTCGCCATCCATGACAAGGTTCTCCAGGACGGGCAAGTCTTCTGACCATTTAAAGTGACCTAGACGACTGGCAGTCTTTTGTTGAAATGGAAAGCGAATATACACACTTCGCCACCGGTGTACATTGTCAATCAAAGGTTTATAAGTGTTGAGAATCTCTTCCATTCTTTGAATCCACATATCAGTCCCCGGATAATCGTCGAGGAAATAGCAGACATCTAGCGGAAGCTACTCAGAGCGACTGAGGAAGAGTGGTAGGATGGAGGTACGCATATTGACCCTTCGCGTGCCAGGATGGTATCGACGCGTGACCATAAATGCGGCATTGACAGAGAGATAAAGCGCCATTTTGAGCATACATGGCTAATTGCCATGGGTGGTATATGCTCAAGGCATTTTTCGAGATTGAGAAAAGGAGGGTCTGTCAATGGATAATCTATTTCGCAAGCGTGTTGGGAGAGGGTGGAATGAACCCTCGTTTGGTATTTGCGCAGATTCCTGTGATATAGATGGAGAAGCACGCTTTCGGTCTGACAGAAAGGGTACATACCATTTCCCTTCAAAGTGCTGGTCTTTGTAGTAGGTGGACGATAAGCAAAATGACGGATTCTTAGTCGGCAACATGTAACTGACCCTCTCTCATTGAACCTTCTGCGGAAAAAGCAGAAGGTCTATTCGCAAGCTCCTCCAAAGCTCCTCTGTCAACATTTGGGTCCAAGTACTCTATTGCGTAGTCGCCTTTTGACTCGTGTTTTTGGACTGGGGAATCATTTGATGAAGAATATACGATACGGACCGATGTATCGGAGTTCCAGCTGCCGAAGCTCCGAGGGCTGACCCTATCGTAAAATCTCCTTGGCCTTTGTAAATTCTACCACCCGCGTTGGAACACCTTGACTTCATTCAACAGTAAAAGTGGACAGATTTACAGGGTCTGGCTTTTTATTAAAGTTCCTATTCATCGAGAGATGGGCCACAGGCCCAATGCATTCGGAGTCCAGATTTACAACAAATTTAATATCGTACGAGCCCTGCCAAAATCAATCCCAAGCAATAGAAAAGTCCAGCCCATCCTCACGTAACATTTGTATCCTTCTACCCCGATCATCTTCATCTGCCAATGCCGCACTACTCTCACTCTCAAAGTGAACCCACAGCTTCTTCAAGCCTCGTTCCCTTCCTAATGCTCTGGATTCCACCATATCCAAGAGTACCATAATACACTCTGCGAATGACAACCTTCCGTCTGAACAAGTCGAGTCGAAGGAATTGGGGTGAAAACCGAGTCGGAGTTCTTCTAATGCAGTCATTGGTATAACAATGGACGTCGGGTTCGCGATTGCTGAAAGAGTAACGGCACGAAAGAAGGACTTTGTCAGCGCAAAGCGTCTATTCGTATCGTCAATTCTGTCCTTGTCGCTTACATATGGAAACCTTTGGTCGATAGCAAGAAAGGTAAGCGAGGGGAGGTGGGAGATCACGTCAAGGAGGTTTGCATCGCTGATGATATAGTTTGCAATAGTAAAATGAGTGATTTTTGCCCCGTTACAGCGCCCTGAAAGGGTTTGAATAAAACTGTCCCAAGGGAAGAGAAATGGTTTGAATACTAAAAATTCGTCTGGATCCAAAAATATCGGACGAGGAACACGAACTGAACGCTCCTGTAGAGAGTCTCGCCCGAAGACGAGTTCTGTGACATTGGGAAGGGTAATAAGGCGGAGAGCTTTATCAAACGGAATGTCGACATCTGTAGCTGGCTTGGGTCCATGAAACATCTCAAGTCGCCTCGCGCGGCATGTCCCTCTTTTTGATTCAAGCCATGACATTCCTTGCAGTCGAACTGCAGTGGATTTGGATGCAATTTCCGTAACACGCCAATCAAGGTCATCGGTGTCGACGATAAGGAGATCAGGAGAGATGTGTTTAAACGCAGATTCACAGGTTCGAGAAGAGTCATCCTCCAAGTTGAGAAGCCATAACCCTTTGAGGTGAAGAACTTTGAGATTAGGCATCTGACAGTTGGGCGTGATCAACAAGGGTTCTGGATTCAGATAGTCCAAGCTTTCCATGAAGAGGTTTTCCAGCATGGGCAAGTCTTCTGGCCAGTTTAGGTAGCCAAATCTTGCTGCACCGTGTTGTTTAAATGGAAGCCGAATCTGCACATTTCGCCATCGATGTGCGTTGTCAACCAAGAGATTAAAAGCATTCGTAACCTTCTCCATCCGGTCAATCATTACAACTGACCCCGGGGCGTCATCAAAGAAATAGAAGCAAAAGTCGAGAGGCAATTCCCCAGAACGAGTGAGGAAGAGTAGGATTAGGATACGCAGATTCTGTAACGCTGATTGTGTGCGTCCCAAGATGACATCGATACGTGACCATAAACGAAGCATTGAGAGAGATACGGAGCGCCATCTCGAGCATACATTACTGATGGTCAAGGCTGGTGTATGTTCAAGATGTTTTTCATGCTCGAGAAGATGACGGTCTGTCAATGGACAGTCTATCTCGCATGCGAGTAAGAATATCTTTATGAGGATTTCCGTGGGTAGGTGGGGATTCTCGTTTGCGGTTTGTGCAAATTCCTAGTAAAGAGGTGGTAAATCATGTCTTTGATTTGAGAAGAAGGATACCAACCATTTTCCTTCGAAGTAGGTGGTAAGCCCGTGGATTCTTAGTCAGCAACATGCATGGTCATCAACTGACCTAGTGGGGTCGCCACTGCTATATAGATTCTCATCTCCGCAGGTCATACATACTTTTATTCGCAAGCTTCTCTGTCGACATTTGGATCCGAGTACTCTATTGCGTAGTTGCCTTTTGATTCAGACTCGTTGTTTGTGGAAGAAAGCGGAGAGTATAATACGGACGTACGAGTTCCAACCGCCGAAGTTTCGAGGGTTGACCCTATCGTAGATCTCCTTGGCTTTTGTAAATTCTACCACTTGCGTTTGGAATGCCTTGAACAGAAATAAAAGTGGACAGATTTACAGGTTCCGTCGTCTGGCTTGGGCTTTTTCAAGTTCCTATTCATCGACATAGGCCCAATGCACTTGGAGCCCAGATTTACAGCAAATTTAATATGGTACGAGCCTTGTACGAGCCTGCCAAAATCAATCCCAAGCAATAGAAAAGTCCAGTCCATCTTCACGTAACATTTGTATCCTTCTGTTCCAATTATCTTCTCCCGCCAATGCCGCACTACTCTCACTCTCAAAGTGAACCCACAGCTTCTTCAAGCCTCGTTCCCTTCCTAATGCTCTGGATTCCACCATATCCAAGAGTACCATAATACACTCTGCGAATGACAACCTTCCGTCTGAACAAGTCAAGTCAAAGGAATTGGGGTGAAAACCGAGTCGGAGTTGTTTTAACGCAGTCATTGGTATGACGAATGCCGGGTTCGCGATTGCGGAAGGAGTAATGACACGAAAGAAGGGCTTTGTCAGCGCAAAGATTCTATTCGTATCGTCGATTCTGTCCTTGTCGCTCGCATATGGAAATCTTTCGTCGATAGCAAGGAAGGTAAGCGAGGGGAGGCGGGAGATCACGTCAAGGAGATTTGCGTCGCTGATGATATAGTTTGCAATAGTAAAACGAGTGATTTTCCTCCCGTTACAACGCCCGGAAAGGAGTTGAATGAAGCTATCCCAAGCGAAGAGAAATGGTTTGAAAAATTCGTCTGAATCCAAAAATGTCGGATAAGGAAGACGAGCTGAATATTCCTGCTGAGAGTCTCGCCCAAAGACGAGTTCCGTGACATTTGAAAGAGTGATACGGCGGACAGCTTCAGATAGGGCGTCGATATGTGGAGCTGGTTTGGGTCTCTGAAATATCTCGAGTCGCCTCGCGCGACATGTTACACTTTCTGGTTCAAACCATGACATTCCTTGCAGTCGAACTGCAGTGGATTTGGATGCAATTTCCGTAACACGCCAATCAAGGTCATCGGTGTCGACGATAAGGAGATCAGGAGAGCTGTGTTCAAAAGCTCGAAAAGAGTCATCGCCGGGAAGCCATAACCCCTTAAGGTGAAGGACTTTGAGTTTAGGCATCCGACAGTTGGGCGTGATCAACAAGAATTCTGGACTCCGATAGTCCAAGCATTCCATGAAGAGGTTTTCCAGCATGGGCAAGTCATCTGGCCAGTTTAGGTAACTAAATCTTCCCGCACCGTGTTGTTTAAATGGAAGCCGAATCTGCACATTTCGCCATCGATGTGCGTGGTCAACCAAGAGATTAAAAGCATTCCTAACCTTCCCCATCCTAACCTTCTCCATCCGGTTAAGCATCATAACTGAAATCGGGCCATCATCTAAGAGATAGAAGCAAAAGTCGAGCGGTAAATCCATAGAAAGATTGAGGAAGAGTAGGATTAGAATAGGCAGATTCTGTAGCGCTGATTGTGTGCGTCCCAAGACGACATCGATACGTGACCATAAACGAGGCATTGAGATACAGACGGAGTGCCATCTCAAGCATACATTGCTGATGGTCCAGGCTGGTGCATGTTCAAGACGTTTTTCATGCTTGAGAAGATGAGGGTCTGTCAATGGACAGTCTATCTCGCATGCGAGTAAGAATATCTTTATGAGGATTTCTGTTGGAAGGTATTGGTTCTCGCTTTGCTTGCGGTTTGTGTAGGCTCCTAGTAAAGAAGGTGATAGATCGTGTCTTTGATTTGAGAAAAAGGATACCTACCATTTTCCTTCGCCGTGTTGGTTGACAGTGAGGGCGTCCACGTGAGTATTAGTCAGCAGCATGGAGCAGGGGCCATTGTTGTTGCAGTTGTTGACGACGTCCAACACAAGTCACTCTTTATTCTCGAGATGTTCCACCTAATGACTCTACCTCTCTCAATCCTTCTGCTTTCTTTGCAGCAAGTCATACCCAGAGTCTATGCTCAAGCTTCACAGGCCCCTCCCTCAACCTTTGGATCCGAGTCCGGGTCGGTGACCGGTAGTGTTACTGGAACTGCAATATCTGGTTCTGTTACGCCGTCTCCGTCGGGCTCGATGTCGACCAACTCAACGTCGAGTGTAAGCACTACCAATACGGCTGATTTACCTTCTTTGAGCGGATTTTCGCCTTGTGGTGAGTGGTCGTATTTTGGTTGATGCTTGTGAAGCCGTTCTGTGTGCTCGAAGGCAGCAAATTGGATGCATAAAGAGTGTTATGGAGAGTGTTCTAAACCACTTATTACTTTGTTTATGGCCGTCGTTTGGAGATGCGTCGTCGGACACTGTCCACCGCCTCGATTCTGCCTTTGATCTTTATTTTACGCTTTCTTTCAGTCGAGTCCTGACCTTACCTCCCAGTCTCGAATTGTTTTATAATGGCCGTCGCGGATGCAAACTGCACAAATCTCGTACCCGTCGAATGTTATTGTAACAAGTCAGTTTTTTTTTGCTACCCTTATAACAAGGACGCTAATCAATTTTTATATGCTCCCCGTCTCCGTTACCTGGTCTTCTTTTGCTTTTATCCATTCACCTGTCAACCCCGGCGGTCATCATCAAAACGCTTGTATTCGGCTGCTTCAAACAGTCCCAACTATACTGCCAGCTTATTGTCGTGCATGCGTGAAGGCTGTCCCCAGGAATTATCTACCGCCGAGTCGCTAACAAACCAATTCTGCGCCGTTGGCACAACCTCCATGTCGTTCTCTGTCACTGCATTCCCTTCTTCATCCTCCTCTTCAGGGGCGTCAGGAAGCGCTAATGCAACCCAGACTTCACCAGCGACGAGTCAAACCAGCGATGATTCGTCTACTACCTCGAATGCTGCCGCTGCGGTGATGATGGGCCGAGTTGGAGACGTGAAGATAGGAGGTGGTTTGGTTGGAATGGCAGTAGCATTAGCAGGAGCGATGATTGGAGGTGCCATGGTGTTGTAGGTCTGCATGGGTCGCGGTCTTTTAACGGTTGTAGCACACAATCATGGGCTCACTGTTGGGAACGGTAGCGGAATGGAATGCATTGTGGTATTTTCTGACGCTGTGACAGCGTTCATGACAATGACGTTACTTTCCTCATGGATTTTTTTCTTCTACGTTACGACTACAGTGTTAATCTTTTCGATGCCCTACCCTCTGCAGACTACAATTAGTACAAAACCTCTCGCCTTGGCGTTTCCACTATTGTGTCAGTACATAGCCAGATACCAAGTACCTACATACGCACATAGTCTATTTATGTATACACAGGACTTTCATTCTCACTGCCAATTGTCAGTCGGAGAGATGAATATTATGTAAGTTGATGCGATTGGTGTCTTGTCATCACTACTTCAGTCACACTCCTTTCTGTTCTCGTCCCTGCACAATTCTTCCAATGGTACGTCAACCTCGCACTATGCTACTTTGTGTCTTCACCTCAACCCAAATAGTTCCAAACAGGGATCTCTCGAAATGCACCAAATGCAGGACATTCCGTTACAGACCTACCGACAGAGATTCTGCACGAAATTTTCCTTCACGCCTGTGAAATAGACTATCCATTATTGGATAATCCCCTACTGCAAAGTCCCACTCAAGCTCAAGGTGTACCTGTCATGTCAATGAGCTGCGTATGCTCCAGATGGCGCTCCATTTGTCTTTCTACTCCTCGCCTCTGGTCACGTATCGAACTCTACTTCTCTGAAACCAACCTTCCCAGAGACCAACCGGATCGGAGCTTGAATCAAATTTCGCTTCTTTTATCTCGTTCAAGGGATAGCGCGCTTGATTTTACTTTCTATTTCCTACTTGGATTAGATTCAGAGTGGGGTATTGATCTCTTCAAACCCTTTGCTAGGGAATCACATAGATGGCGTAACGCGCGGATTCGTCTGCCGGTGGGATTGCGCACTCAGAAAACCCTCATAACCCTCGACTGGCCAGACAACTTTTCTCTACTCGAAAACCTGTACATGGAGACTCGTGATCCGTACGGAGTAGAAGTGTTGCCTTTTACACCTCACGCTACGATACCTCGGCTAAATATCTTGACTCTAAAAGGGAATTGGCAGTTTAAAGACAACGTCAGGTGGGGTCTTGCATCACCCGAATCGTTCCAAAACATCGCTCCCAAAGTCCTTATTCTTGATTTGACGTTTCTTCAGTGGAGCACTGCTGCATTCGCATCGCCTTCGACCGTTGTTCAAATCCGTGGTCATTTCGGGATGTTTGTATCTCCAGCGACGTGTCGGGCAAGGTGTTTAGAAATGTACCCCGGTACTAGACCAAAAGACGTGAAAATTCCTTTAGACTTGTATCTCCAGATGATCAGCCTTCCAAACGTCACCGAATTCGTGTTTGGACGCCAACGTCCAAGCCATCCGCTTGCAAATCTGACTTGGGACGATATGATTTTCCGGCCTTGTTTATTCCCTACGGCGGAGTTTGTCGATCTTGTTTCTGCAAGGTGTAATGGCGCAGGAAGAATCACGCACTTTACATTGGCAAACTATGTCATCAATGATACAAGCCTCCTCCAGATCATTACTCACCTTCCTTCGCTTACCTTTCTTTGTGTCGACGAGCGGTTTCCGTATCTCGAGTCAGATCCATATACAGATGCTTGGGATGATGACGATGATGACGAGAAGGATCCCAATGATGTTCCAAATAGGGATTTTTCCCTTACACCAGCACTCTTCCGATCTCTCACTCATTTAATCTCTTCATTGGAGGAACTCAAACTTGCATTTCATCCTAAATTTCCCGATCCTCCAACGGCTCTGGAAGCCCTTTGGGATTTTGTTGCGTCCAGATCACCAGAGAAGGGTTGTCTAAAGAAAGTCTGGGTCTACATGGAAGGACATCGAGGCGATATTGAAGCGGATAAGCGAATACTGTCTTTGCGTCAAATGGGCTTGGAGTTGTTTCTAGATTGATCATTGTAATTAACTACAAGAGTAGAGATATGATGTCCGTCTGCATCATACTTTTACCATGGCTAATTGCTAATATTGGGAGCCTGAACAGCTCTCGCTGAATCACACTATTTGATATCCAAGGACTTCTACTGTGGACAGACTTGTCTGTGTATGAGTGATTAGGTTATGTGACCTGGTTTGAGTGCAGACATGTTTCATGTGTGACCTCATGACCTGGTTGTAGGGATCTGCAGAGGTATACCTGTGCAGAACACTTATTTTGAATCTGTATGGACTACCTTTTGTGAGTTACTATAGCTCTGTTAATTTTATCACTGTTATTTCCTATCAAAAGGGACTCTAACAGCTGACAAGCTACCAAATTACGAGGCCGAATTTTTGAGGACTCGTCCTTACTAACCTCGTTTCGCTGAGGTGGCAGTGTCACTTTCTGTTCACTATCTCCGAATGGAATGATTACCGGTAGATACCGGGACAACCGGGTAAACTGGTCACCGGAAACACTTAACTGTTTTTAGGACATATCCCCGTTTGGTTATTTAACTTTTCGAATACTCGGCGCTTACAGTTTACAGGTTACAGCCTGGCCTCGTACATGCCATGCGCAAGCAATGGCCCAGTTCTTTATTGCAAGGCTCTCAGAGAATTGACCAGTGTATGTAGCTGTGATGTATTGGCCCTATGAAAGCTCAGCTCACTTTTCTGGCATTCTTATGTAAAACATATCTGGCTGGTTTGATGTGGATTACTCAGATAGTAGACACCTTGTCATCTGGACTCACCTTCATATCTTGGTGTGTGTCAAACAGACCAACAAGGGACGTTCCTATCTCAACATTAAGATATGATGCAGGCTTCAGTAAATCAATCACTGTGTCATGGAAGTTATGGAATGGACAAGGCACCATTGCATTGCATTCAATTTCTATATTACAATTACTTTCAAGTTTCAGATTATGAGGTGAGAACTCACTACAATTGTGTTGCAGATGCAGTGTTACTTTTTGTTACATAGTATCTCTGGATGGATAGTGATATTGGTCCGACTAGTGACCATTGCACTGATACCAGCTAATTTCAATGACATCCGAAATGCCAAACCTTTGCGCATCATCGCCTGAGGAGTTGGGGACTCAAATTAATCGGCCTTGCACTATAGCTCCATATTTACACGTTAACTCACCTCCTACTAATGATCATTGAGCTATGAGTGATTTGCTACCCAATAGAGTTGAGTTGCGAAGTTCTTTTGCCGCTATGTTGATTCTCACATATTATGAAAACAATAAGTAACACTACATTAATTCTCTTTATTGACATTCCAATGACATTCTCATCGGAGTACTGAGCTCTACGTTCTCAATCATAACCAGGCAAACGAATTGGAGATCCATTTTCACCGTCAGCTTCTGTGTTTGATCTTAGACCCACTTGTAATACAATTAAAGTAGGTGCTATTCCCTGGCAAAAGAAGTTGAATTTGTCGCATCATGTTCATTGAAGCTTAAATTTCCCGTACCACAATCTGCTTCAGCAAGATAATTTGATGGATTATTCCATACTGAAAACAGAGAATAGCAGATAGAAAAGCGGAAAACGGAATAATAGTGCCAGACTCGAGACTGCATGGTATCAGTTCTGGAGCGAAATCGGAATATTTTATGATGCCAGCGTACATTATAAAAACCACTCTACGATATCGTGCTCGAATAGTATTTGGCAGAATAGTTCGTGATATGTGCCAGATCCACAAAATTCTCCCGGCTGTCAATTATCCGAGTCAATGATTAATTCCGAACACGAATTCCAACCATAACACACCAATCAATGTCATGAGAAGAAGACTTGCAAATGCGGCAATCAGTTGAGATATCCCGGCATATCGTGCGGTTTCTCTGTCAGGCGATAGGGGGTTGAGTCCATCTTTCTTTAAATATTCAACCACAACGTATAATGGTGCCACTGGTGTAGTATCATAGTGACGCCGTATAAATATCTAATCAGCATTCTTTAGAGATTGAAGTGTATCCCTCACATTTTAATCCCGCCAGAATTATTACGGGAATCACAAGAATTTTAAAACGGCGTTCCCAGATAACGAACAATCGATACACCTTGCAAAAGTGTATTATGATTGTCTTTCTGCTGCGTTTAATAAAATCTCACCAAAAGAATTTCAACAGCCGTGCTAGGAGTAGGTATCAGTGGTCTCACAAGAAAAAATCGAATCCAAACACACGCAGATAAAGATAAAATCAGAAGACTCATTGATCTTCGATTATCCAAAAGGGCCGTATGATATATCAGCCTCTTTAATTTGCCAACATATTTGGACACTCACGTGAGTACTTTGACTTCGTAAATTAACACAGGGTTGAGGCCTAGGCCCCCAGTGACTAGTCCTAATGTAACCGAGTCCAGAATCAAGCCCGCCGTTCCTAGTGTAAATAGGATCACATTGATGGCGAGGTGGAAGCGGCGGTTCACCTGATTGTGACGACGATTGACGAAGAATATACAAGTAAAAAAGAGCACAGTATATATGCCTAGGGGCCATGAGAGAGTAATGGCATAATATTCAAGATAACTACCTGACTCACCATACAAAAAAAATTCCGCCTGGAATTGATTATAAGTTTTAGCATCTTTTCGGGAGGAAGAACACCAACAGCAAGCATAATGCAATATAGAGTCAAAGAGGCAGACATGCTGGAAGAGATAGTGACTAACGAGGGGATTTGGGACTACTCAAGTTGAATCAGCCATCCTAAATACTGCTTCAACCCACAACAAGCTCAAGCAGCTTCGTTGTTTGCATCAGAAACATCACAATTTGTTGCTTTGGATACATCTGGATGAATTGATTAATGTAGATTCATCAGCCCACTTCCATTTCCAACATGGGGATGGGTCGTCGCTGGTCGCTCTGGCCACAGTGAATATCGACAATCAAACCAAAAAGAGATTTCGAAAACACATCTGAAGCCATGATTTTAAAGATACAAAGTATAGATAGAGCTTATTTTCAGTCTTAAATGGTGAGTTATTATTTTGATCATCAACAGTCGCTACCTTCTAATTTGGGCCCCTGTAACAAAACTAGATCATTTATTTTTCGGTTCATGCCACGATTCGTCATTAAAAATACATACCATATCGTTGTCTCTTAGTATAGCAATACTTCTTGATGAAATATCCTAGAGCCTGTAGATTAATAACACTATCAGGTTTGAAGTCTATTCATTGCTGTTGAATAGTAATTTTTTTCACAAATGTAATTATGCAATGGCCATACTATATTGTTGTCTCCGAGTATAGCAATACTTCTTGATAAGCAATATTCTAGAGGTGGTTGATTAATAACACTATCAAGTTTGAAGTTTATCCATTGCTGTTGAATAGTAAATTGGAGACGTAGTTATGACATATTTCTGCCCCTCAGGTTCTGTATGCATAAGGTATCTACATCATGATGCATGAGACTTCAATGTAAGACTCACTAGACTTAAAATTTCCATGGCTTAAGTCTGATTGATTTCATTCAAGTCTCCCCGGTCCTAGACCAAAAGACGTGAAAATTCCTTTAGACTTGTATCTCCAGATGATCAGCCTTCCAAACGTCACCGAACTCGTTTTTGGGCATCAACGTCCAAGTCATTTGCCTGCAACTCTGACTTGGAACGATATGATTTTCCGGCATTTTTTATTTCCTGCAGTGGAGTTTGTCGATTTTCTTTCTGCAAGGTGTAATGGCGTAGGGAGAACCACACACTTTACGTTGGCGAACTATATTATCAACGATACAAACCTCCTCCAGGTTACTCATCTTCCTTCGCTTACCTTCCTTTGTGTTGACGAGCGGTTTCCGTATCTCGAGTCAGATCCATATACAGATGCTTGGGATGATGCCGATGATGACGAGAAGGATCTCAATGATGTTCCAAATAGAGACTTTTCTCTCACACCAGCGTTCTTCCACTCTCTTACTCGTTTAATCTCTTTATTGGAGGAACTCAAACTTGCATTTTATTCCAAATTTCCCGCCTCCTCCTCAGGCTCCCGATCCTCCAACGTCTCTGGAAGCCCTTTGAGATTTTGTTGCGTCTAGATCGCCAGAGAAGGGTTGCCTAAAGAAAGTCTGGGGCTATATTGAAGCGGATAAGCGAATACTATCTTTAGGTCAAATGGGCTTGGAGTGGTATTTGGACTCTGGGATGGATCTATGCTGCTGGCAAAAAATAATTTCAATCCGAAACACAAATTTTTCGTGTTTTCCGGAAGTTTGAGCGTGACATGTGACATGTCAAATTTCCGAAAGTTTGAGCAAGACATGTTACATTTCCGAAACGCTTTAGATACTCACTTCCGAAAGACTTATTAGACAACCTTCGAAAGATTGAGCGTGACATGTGACACCAAGAAATTTCCGAAACTTTGAGAACCCTAGGGTCCGAGTCTCCGAAAGTTTCGGCTATTGTTTGACAGTCCTTATATAATACACAAAGTAACTTAACAGACAATAAACTATAATATCAATATTAATTTTCCATATTTTTACTTTATAAATTAATAGAATGGCTGGTAGAAATGTATTGATATCCTATTTCTCTACTAGGTTCAAAGTCTTGTTCATGATTAAGTATACAGCACATTAAATTACTAAAAAGCTTTATTGGTCTATATCTAATTCAGCCATTATTTGATTATACACAGCAAGAGCTTGAGTTCATAATTCTGATCTAGGTCCCTACACTACTTCTCCTATTCTTATGCTAATTTTTTGGGTTATGTTCAATTATATACTACATGCTTCCCATTTAATGTAAACATGTTCTATGTATATAGATTGGTGTTGTATATTTCATTAATTTTCCGCATTTTTGCATCATAAATTAATAAAATGGCATGTTGCATGATATGGAATATATGGACCACTGCATTTGGATTGCAAATTTGGTTCTGGATTTGCTAAACAAACATAGTAAGCAACAGCTATATGATTAATCTGAAATGAGGGGCTAAGGGTACAGAGAATGGTTGAGATGTAGTTCACAGAATGCATGGAAAACTAACAGGCCCTAGTATATGAAGGGCTTGAGTTTAGTACACATTTATTCTATCCAAAGAATTAGCATAAAAATAGGAGAACTGGTATAGAGACCTAGATCAGAATTATGAACTCAAGCTCTTGCTGTGTATAATCAAATAATGGCTGAATTAGATATAGACCAATAAAGCTTTTTAGTAATTTAATGTGCTGTATACTTAATCATGAACAAGACTTTGAACCTAGTAGAGAAATAGGATATCAATACATTTCTACCAGCCATTCTATTAATTTATAAAGTAAAAATATGGAAAATTAATATTGATATTATAGTTTATTGTCTGTTAAGTTACTTTGTGTATTATATAAGGATTGTCAAACAATAGCCGAAACTTTCGGAGACTCGGACCCTAGGGTTCTCAAAGTTTCGGAAATTTCTTGGTGTCACATGTCACGCTCAATCTTTCGAAGGTTGTCTAATAAGTCTTTCGGAAGTGAGTATCTAAAGTGTTTCGGAAATGTAACATGTCTTGCTCAAACTTTCGGAAAACACGAAAAATTTGTGTTTCGGATTGAAATTATTTTTTGCTCAAATCCAGCAGCATATGGATCATAGCGGGTAAGGAACAGCGACGTGGTCTGTCTGTGTCGGACTTTTGTTATGGCTGTTTACTATCCTTCGGTAGACCGTAATCTTGGGACCATCAAAGTGTGGGTTAGATTGTGGAACCAGACCCTCAGTTCATCTCGGCATACGCTGTTTGATTTATAAAGTTGCACTCCAACAATACTAATAGTACATGTAGATGCTATGTGTTGCCGTCTGCTGTGTAAATGAGCACACAGTATAAACGCCGGAAGCAGACTGCTCACATTCTAAGATTGGTTTATACGACAGGATCTAAAAAAGTGGTCAACTTTGTTTCAAGACATTCAGAGCACAGAACGTACCTTGAACAGGTTGAGTGTCGCCCTTTGATCCTGGATTCTTGACATCGTAGTCTGCCATGCACATTAGTATCATTGTATGGTGATGCTGCATGCACGTTGAATCCGCACCCTCAGGATTCAAGCTCGCGGCTCCAGCCCTCTTTCCTGCTTTAGGATCCTTCTGCAGCTCGGATTCTGGCCTCTTCTCAATAACTTCTTTAGGGAACTGGTCCACGGGCTTGTCACCGACAAAGTTTTGTTGGGTCATGGTGATCGATACGTAGAGGATGTAGATTACAAGTGTTTCGTGAGGTGAAAGATGTGTTGTTGAATCTTCAGAAAAAGGCTTATATGTCAGTGACCAATGAGTATGACGTGTGCGATGAGTTCATACAAGGCCGCGTACTTCCGTCAACGTCAGTCATTACGAGTCCGAAATGTAATTGAGGATTCGTTCTTTATCGAAACCCCATGGCGTGATTAAGTGAATGTGATGGTTTGTTTGGCCATCCGGTTCCGGCAATACAGTTTAACCGGATAACCGGCATTTACCGGCAGTTTTTCTACGGTTGGACGCGCGGGCGTGTTTAAGCAGTTGTTGTTGATTATTTGTTTCTCAGGTCATTGCCAAACTCCTCGCAACTCTTATTCCTCTACTTATTTCCCTGGGTCTAGAGAATTTTGATATACCTATCATATTTATATTTTCCTATTTCAAGCTGGTTTCTGTAATATAACCACCCAGTCTGCTTACTTACTAACATAAAACCTTTAAGCTGTTCTATAGGGGCATTTGAAAGGATATCATTATAAGATTTTCTGGGACCAATATTTAGCATTAATGTCAGAGAAGAAAACAGTGACCATACATTGAAATTTCTTCAACAATACTCAGGAATCTAGTAAATTTTACTCCAAAGTCAAGCCCTTATATAAAAATACAATACTTAGGGGTAAAAATCTTAAGCATCCTTGACAGAGCACATGTCTATTATAAGATATTTATCACCTGAAATAATAAGACAGTAGTCATTATATTCATTGCCAATATACTTCAAGTCGCTTGTAATTTGTGAACAAAGACATGTTATAATAATAGGTATAGTGCATTTGCCATAGTATTCCATACATTGCTATGCTAAAGCTCTATTTTCCCCTACAGTGATGAAATATCAATAAAAAAGGACTCGTTCCTGCCAGCAGACCACTGCTGGCCCACATACCCAAGTTATGTATCGAGAGCTGTAGCTCCAAAGGAAAATAATCGATGGTTGATTTTCCGAGTCTTCCTCGTTCATACTTACAATGGCGGGCGGCAAGAAATGCTGCACTTTCCTTATACGGAACAGGCCCGGGAAACCCGCCAAACCAACTAGAACGAGCCACTATCCCTTCATCCCCTCCACTTTAAAATGGCTGCGATAGTGCTATCACTTGATATCGTGTCTGCCAGTTGAAATTTTTGAGCATTCTGGGAATGTGATGCCGCCAACTGTATACTTCTGGTTGCACGGATCTGCGTCGGGCGTCGGGTGCTCCTTTCGGGAATATCAAGTCTTTGTCACGTCAACCCAACACCAAAGCCCCAAAGCCATGGTTTTTGTAGGAGAACCTGAACTTTAAGTTTTAGTGCCATCGCCACTTTCCAAGCCATCAATTCCTCTGACAATGATGGGATCACAGAACTTTCGAAAAATTGACGTTCGCCGTCAGCGCGTCAGCCTCAACACGGGGACCGGTGACCAAGGACGGTCAACTGTGATCAATTCTGTATGATTTGCAGTGGGATTTGCGTTGCATAGCGCTGTGATTTAATCATAATGCTGTGCAACTAGTGTAACGACTCGGAGGATCTTTATCAATCATTGAGTACCCTAAAGGGTCCTGTAGTAGGAATAGTCGATGTGAACGGATCTTCTTGTCATATCATGAATCGCCTCCGTAGCTAGGACTCCTTGAAGTTTGGCACTATAATTTTTCAAGTAAGTTTTTCAATTGCAACTCATACTTTCTAGCCTGGTTTTGTAACCAAGAGGGTCAGGCCGTGTTCAGTTGATTGACATGCACTCAATTTCAACGATTCGCGCCTTGGTTTCATAGGGGAACGTGGACGCTAATATTCAATGGTCTGTGTTTTTACCGACATGCTACCCTGGCTTTCTATTCTCATGATCTGCGCTTGTAGAGGCTTGGCTTTTTCATTCGCTGACATTGAGTGCAATGACTTAAAAAGACTTCTAGACATCACTCTTGTTACCTGACCCATTCATCCAGTTACTCCAATATTCAGGCTTCCAGAGACTCTTGGTGTTCATCGTTCATTTGAACCATGTCAGATAACAGCGCCCTGCTACCAAATGAAATTGTCATCGCATTGAAAGACTTTGTTGGTCAAGAAGCAGCAGAAGGTGTCTTTTACGGTGGGCGAAACGATGCAACAGGGAGCTTTACATTAACATGTCTTGAAATTGCAGGCGTAGAAGTCCTTCTTACGATGTCTGCAGTATACGTATTAACGTATGTCGTAACAAGACATCTAAACTTGCTTTCACTAACGGATGCCATACAGACAGCAAGGGTTGCGGAAATCCCTTCCAAGATGTTTCCTTTTGGCTGCTGCCTCTATGATGTTGTTTAACTCGACTATCCTATTCGCTATTCATGTAATGTTTGACTTGGCCCAAATCGAGTCGTTGGGAAACCCAAATTATGATCCTCAAACTATCATGAATTGGGAATCGGCTGCAGTGGTTTTCTCGAGGCTTAGTGTTAGTTTCATTTGTCCGGGAGGTGATAATTACTCATGAACGATCAGTATCTTATAGGGGACACCATTGTAGTATGGAGAGCTTGGATTTTGTTTGATGGAGAAATCGTCTTTCGATTAATGTTAGCTACATGCGTTTTGGCTTCTACGGGTGAAGAATGTTTCGTTACTCTTTCAAGATTGAAGACAGTTAAACAAGACTTACGCTCATACTAGCTCTGCTCACTGTGGATGCTTTCTTCTCGATCAGAAAAAATTTAGATTTTGATTATTCTAAAGTAGGTTATTCGTCTTGCCAAAGTTGTTTATCGAATTTACATCTTTCATTTAGGGCACACCGCTTCCTCCCGCCATTCTTCCTGGAATCTTACTTTGCACGAATTTGATAGCGACGCTTTTTGTTACGTACAAAGCATGGTAAGTAACAACTTGAATGCACCCGGCGTAGGGTATCCTAAATATTCTGCAGGCATTACCGACAGTTCTTTAAAGCTCATCTTGGTACGGCCAAGAGGAAGAGCCAAGCTCAGCAAATTCTTGTTTTGCTCGTAGAATCGGGTTTTATCTACTGTGGGCTTTGGGTTAGTTTTAAAACAATGAGTGTTTTTGATTAAACTGACGCCGGCGTTGGCCTAGATCGTCGGGATCGTGTGGACAGCCGGGCGGCTCAGCGTGACTGCAGGAGCATATATTGGGGTTATTTTCCCCCACGCCGCCAGCTTATATCCGACATTGATCATTCTGCTTTCTGCAATTCAGAAGACTCATTGTGACAGTACTCTTCAAGGACAAGTGCCAGTGGAATTTACTTCACCAGTACATGGTATGACACAACTGTCTCAATCCATTAGATTTGCAAATACTTCTACTTCTGGTACTGTGGATTTGGTCTCTCGTGGGGCAATTGCTACTAGAGATGACATGGGCTTGTCGTCCAGTGATCAAAGCTCTCCCAAGCCTAATGTTCCTCAACTTGTTTAGACTAACTTTAAAATTCTAGTTCTTAAATAACTCTTAAGTATTAGTACCCGGTCTGTAGGGCTTATTTTACACCAGTTCGACGCGTTCTTACGCGCCGAGAGCATGTGCTTCCACTAAATAAAAATCCTGTTCATTTCGAAGCTTATAATAATGATTGAGCTCGAGTTGATTCCGGTGTAATGATAACGATCTTCGCAGGTCTTTCGGCATTATCTTCGGAGACTGCCGACTGTACCTGGATTGGTCACTCGTTGAACCGTTCACACACAAAATGTGCCACGAGAAAATCCATATTCGTGAGAATGTGGTCTTACATCGGCAGTCCGGCTCACCAGAGTCCAATGTCTACTCGGAAAGGGAAGGTTGCTCCCACCCCTGTAGAGATTTATTCCCCTCCCTGAACACCCACCTGTTCAAAGTCAAATCTGCTAGCTACCTAGTGATCTATAGTATCCGGTGTCACACCAATGTGATATGATGGACTCTTCCTCAGCAACCTAAGTTGGGTAGTGCACACATTCAAAGAAGAGCAGTTAGGGTAGTGGTTAAGCCCTCTGATGAGCCCCGGGCCCTTCGTCGACGGTAAATATTTTATTTACCTAGATCAATAGTCGGTAGTCCTAGGACTTCCACTTTTAGGGCTGTGTCGCAACGCATATATGCCCGCGCCGCATGCGCAAAATTGTGCCGCTGCACAATCTCAACCTGTCGCTACAGGTTTATCTTGCACCGCTGTGCACTCGTTGTCTATGGACAACACTACGCCGCCGCATTCTGCCAATTTCGGCAACACTGCCTTTTTTGGGTACAGCGTGACGCACGAGGTTCCTTACCTCTTTTCACTCATCGTCCGCTGTACCCAGGTATGTATCTGTTATTGTATGGACCTCTTTTTACTTATCTTTTTGATGTATCCAGTATTTTGAGTGTTTCGTCTACCCTCCCACCCAACCCATGTTTTCTTATTCCTTCAGTATCTCGGTGTACTACTACTTTCCGTTGCCATCTTTCTTGGTTTTGCCTCAGTCTGCTGATTATTTTGCTCCTGTATTACTTGGACCTTGTATTAGCCATACTCTCACGCACATCAGTAATACATCTCTCGGCCACTAGTTCGTTTTGGAGAGCCGCTAGACGTACGAAAAATTTGGCAAGGGCGAAACTGCTAAGACCCAGCTCTTCGGTTCGAGCCCCCAAGACTATTAACTTGAATCTCAGGACTGAATGTTGTTACCGTGATTTTAGATATGAGAGCACTCGGCGTCACAGAGTTTACGGGTGAGTTACACAACGTTCCACTTTAAGGCCTTGCACCTTTATTTAAAGGTCAGTCTCTCCTAGGACTCGGACATTTTTTGTTTAAGGGTAAAGTATTAAAAATTTACTGGCATTGGGAGGCATATCATGAAAATGAGAATTTTAGAGTCCGGTTGTAAACTATCCCGTGTATGCTTTACCTGAATGAACCTCTGTTCTATCACCAAGTATTTCATCCTCTTGCGCTTCTGCTAATACTTCCATAAATGCAGTCTCTTCATTAACTTAAGCTTATAAAACTCAAAAAGGTGCCTGCTCAGGAGAGTATCAAATGCCTGTCAAGTCCAAGATACTAGACCTAGTATCTGATTGTAACGGGTCGTTACCATAATCAGCTATGGCCTTTCCAGTTTCGCACTATACGCTTTCTCAAGGGTTCTCCGGGCGATTTATTCCGTATTTTTTTCTCACTCGGACTAATACCATCTGACCTATTTATCGCCCCACCGCATTGTGTGTACTGTATATCCACTCGTAGGACTGCCCCTTAGTGGCTTCGGTAAACCTTGTCTTGCTGTAGTTGAGGCACTAGGCCTTCGGTGAGATCCGTGTTACACTGATAGTTCATGGCTGTGGACATATGGTGGGCGATGCTCGGTTTTAATCTTATGGTTTAAGACATAGGCTAAATCTCAAATTCTACGAGAACTTCTTATGCCTTAGACTTAAGGGTATAATGCTTAAAGGGCTTAGGAGGCTTTGACTCTTCAGTGGGACACTGGGTAATCATACTTGTTGGGACTAGTGTTGTGGTGGTGTAAATCATCTGATAAACCGCTGATGGCCAGTTCTAACAATATACTCAAATGGTTCATCATCACTCCACCGTGCTGTTCAAAGCATCGGATGTGGTACGTAAATTTGGTGATGATCTTCTTAAAAATCTCACGAGTCTTCCACCGAATTTGCATAGCTTAAAATCACCAGTCCGAAGTATCCTTGGCCAATACACCCACAAAAGTTAGTGTTCAGCCTTCATAGACATGTCGAATACGACTACAGCCCCCCCCTTGACCCCCGACTTGGCAACATTTATCATGAATGTCGTAGTGCAGGAATCAGTCGAAGGGCTATTATATGGTAGGCATCACTGCTCAGAATAATCCCAGTACTGATTAATACGGTAAAAACTTGATGTCTAGGTGCTGAATTTCTGCTCACTCTATGCACAGGCTACCTTTTGATGTAAGTCCTTTCAAGATCATCCCAAGTTGTAAATAAATTGAGTTTTTACAAGTCAACAAGGGCTCTGGGGCTCGACTGTTAGATGCTGTCTCCTTGCTGCTATCATAGTACTAATAACAACCTCCACCATCATATTTGCCTGCGACCTAGTTTTCTATCTGGTCCAAATCAAAAGTCTTGGATTTGCAGACTATGATCCAGTGCCGGCCTTTAGTAGGTCTAATATAATTTTGATCATTTTATGCAGATTATCGGTCAGTTGCCTACCTGCCCTTCGGAACCACGTCTCTTTCCATGTAGACTGACTTAAATTGCTCGTACAGTACATTCTGGGTGATTTTATCGTGGTTTGGAGAGCGTGGATCCTTTTTCGGGGAAGACACTTTGCCAGACTTCTCCTTGTGGCTTGTATGATGTTTACTCTGGGTAAGTATAAGTCCCGCGTGGCTGAATAGTCATTTGATTCTGAAACACAGGTTCAATCATTGCCAACGGCGCCATTACAATCCGTGCCGGCCTGACGGTGGGACACACAGAACTTCGTTGCTCTGGTGAATCTAATGATTGATCTTAAGGGCTCTATTAGTAGCATCAGTGTAATTGTCTCTTCTGCGGCACTACTCGTCACAAATTTAACTGCAACATCACTCATTGCCTACAGAGCATGGTAAGTAGACTGCACACTGCTTGCTCAAATAATAGCATTAATTGTTCTAAACTGCAGGTATTATAGAAAATATATCAAGGATCATATCGGAAGTGCAAGTGGTTCAAAACGAGTGGAAAAAATCTTGATCCTGTTGGTCGAATCTGGATCCATATTTTGTGTCCTTTGGGTAAGTGTTTCGGCTCTTTCATCTCGAGTTGTAGAAATTGTATACTGAGAAGCGTATTATCTTCAGCTTGTCGCTCTCCTCGGCTCCATTGGTCTCTTAAATGAAGTCGCTGAAACCTACTTTACAAGTGTATTACCACACGCCGAAACTATTTATCCCAACATCATTATCCTTCTTACGACATTACAAAAGACACATTGTGACACTACCCTTCAAGGTCAATCTGTGTCGCAACCGCTGCAATTTGCGTCGGCTCAACAATCACTTATGACTAGCCGTTCTAATTACATTAGGAACGTGGCTTTAGGAGCTGAAATTGCTCCGAATAAAATATATACGGTTCAGAAGGAAGGAAGGGGCGAGGGAATGGAGATTGTATAAATTACATACACACAAGTGGAAGTTTATCCTCTGTACCTGTCAGTTATGAGATGTAAACTTACAAATAGACTACTTCAGAGGTGCTGCGTTACGAGGCCCCTTTAGGGACTTCTTCTTGCAACAGCTAGCTTGCGGATGTGGCTCCAGATGGTCAACTTGCAAGAGATTCTAGTCTGCATAATGATTGATTACCAATTTTAGAAACGAAAGACATGGTCTATTTGAAAGGATATAATATATTCATGGGCGAAAGAGACAGCAAAGAGAGATAAATGAATATTGCAAATTACCAATCTAATTGCAGAGTTAAGTTTTTAAATTCTGTTCTCAAGGTGCATTCTCAACACAGAAGAATGAAATACAATTTACTTAGTTTAAAAAAGAGGTGGGTACTATTCACTCATTACTTGCAGCTGTGTATGAGCGTTTGATGCATGCCTGAAGCCCCTACAGTAATATGTAAAATTATACATGCTGGCGGGCGCGTTTCTGTCGTGTCGAATGTCGCTTTTAAAGTTCTAGGTGAGTTTTTATTCCGTCATAATTACATCAGAGGCCTAAGCTTGGCATCTTCACTTGCTGACATTAGTTGCAGTGGCCTAAAAGCCCTCTTCCGACCATCTCACCTAGCTACTTTGATTCTCATCGCCCATTTGAGCCATAACCCGAGTCTCCTAGCCGGGTGGGAGTTAACCCAGGTGGAAATCATAGCTCCGTTCTAATGTCGGATGATCATAGAAGCACGGACAGGTTGTGGGAATATGACGGGTGCTAGGGATAAAGAGTTATCATCACTGGGCATGAAGTGAGGCAGTTATCAGATGATTCAATATGAGCAGCAATTTTCTAACCATCAGAAGGAACTTCTCGCACTGCTCTTGACTGTTGTCATTCCCTTAGCCTGGTGACCAAGTGTTCTGTTAGTGAGCCTTGCCACAGAACCCCACAAACACGGACATTTGGTATAATTCCCTCTCTTTGGTGATGAACTGACCATATGCAGTCTCGTGAGAGATCCTTAAGCGAATAAATCCGAGTGCGCAGCTTTGGCTGTTATGCAGCGAGGAAAACTGCAAATTGGCCGCAACATTATTCCTGATATTGTATCATTTTCTATGAGTCAATTCCCTGATATATAAACCAATGGCAAAACATCCTGCATGTTCTCATATGAAGCTATTTACTGTGGTTTTTGAATCATGGCAGTTGGACTATGTCCAGAGCCGTCAACCTCATTTAAGATCTATTCATTCACTCTGAACATGCATTTTGTCTCACCGGGCGTTCCAGAATTTTTTGATATTCACTGTATTATTCACGCTGCAGCGCCCAGGTACGTCGTATATTACCCCTCTTCTAGACAAGTGTACTAGTCATTCATAAGTCCGAATTAACCAACTTCTATCGTGTACCTGTGTTGAAATTGCTCGAATCAGGCACATGGTGACTAGTTATCATTGCTTCCATCTGGCAGTGGTCTTTGAGTGCCTAATCTCGGGCCGCCCTTCTTCCCAACAATTCGCTTGTCTCTTCTGAAAATTTTTCATTTGCAAACATAGAAGCTGATCGGCCATCTGAAGTTGACTAGTTGAACGAATTATGGTGAGAAAATAATTATAAATCGGTCGGGTATATCCGTATGTTGGACATGCTCCTGCTGTTCATTGAGCCGCAGCGGACACCGTTTCCGTCTCGATCTGATGCGAGTTTGAATCTTATTAAAGGTATAGAGTGTAGATTACCAGAAGGTTGTTATACCTGATGATATCAAAACGACGAGAGTACAATAGGCTCAAAGCGCATTCTGCTTTTATTAGCAAATTTATAAGATAATAGGGAGGTATTTTGAAAAGAAAAAAAGGTCGAATGAATTGGTTTTTCCCATCTAAAGTAGGTGGATGCCGTTCAAAAAACCCATTGCAGATACACCCTAATAAAAGGCTGCATATATATGCTTTGAAAACCAAAGTTGGTATTGATCTCTCTATAACACTAGCACCATCTGCAACCTACTGCAATGAACGCTACTTCCCGCGTCGTTCAGTACTGCCATAAACCTTACGTTTCCAGTTCGAAGACCCATGATCATTTTTCGTGATTTGTCAAGCCAATAATTGAGAATGTATGTATAGGTACCGTCATGGGAAGTGGCGTTGGGTCAAGCTGACAGGGCGCCACAAGTGGTGAGAAGTATGAATGCAGTGTCTCACCAAGCAACTTTCTCAATTTACGAGCAAGCAAGGTTCATTTGTTCTATATGGAACGAATACTGAACGAGTGTTTCTGTTATTTAACCGATTTTAGGTGTTAAATCAGCAGAAGATGAGCAATTTCAATAAAGACTCACAAAAACGTGTTGGTGTTGACATAGTTCACCATTTGCCTCTTTCTACGCGCCAGTAATCACTCTTATGGTAAGTGTTCCTAGCATTGTATGGTACCGGAGTTTAGTTTGACAAAGATTGTGCCTAGAATTGCTGGAAGAATGCCTTGCAGAGATAGCGTTAGTGATGTTCAACCCAGCTGTATAAGTAATGGAGAACTGCAATGACAGAACCGTATCACTACAACCGTATCCGTTTCAATTTTATTGGCTCGATGATGAGCATAAAGTGGAGACCCATCGTATAGTAGAAATTGAATGGAACTTCAGTTAGGCTGAACCTGCGGGAATCAAATCAACAGAATTTGCTAGCACTACATCATAGGTTGAACTTTAAGTCAAACTAGTAGCCTCAGGTATTTAGGAGCATGAGCTTGAACGAGTCATTGACACTCCGCCATCCAACATGATTCCACCAGCAGTTTGGGCTACTCTTATTATTTGCATCTCTTGCTTATGGGCCACTAATCGTCGACGGCTTTCAAGGCTTCCACTTCCACCTGGGCCAAAACGGTATCCTCTGATTGGCAATGCTTTCCAGATGCCTAGGTATCACGAATTTATAACTTTCACTGAATGGAGGAAACACTGGGGTGAGTGCTCTGACTAGGTTTACACTGTCAGCTAACGAAGTTTAACAAATCCAATAGGTGATTATATCTACCTCAAGGTTTTTGGACTTGAATTTCTTGTTATAAACTCGTACACAGTGGCAAAAGAACTGCTGGAGAAGCGAAGCGTCAACTTTTCTGATCGTCCTCGTATGATTATGGCTGGTGAAATGTAAGGGCGCAGTCATCTTTGCATCTGACTTTGCTTATCGCAAGATAAGGATTGGTTGGAATACTGCTACGGCAATTACTCCATTCAATGACACTTTCAAGAACCACCGTAGACTTATGGCTCGAGCTGCAGGCGGAAAGAACGCTGAAGCTTTCTGGCCTGTCGAAGAGAGAGAACGGCGTAAATTTCTTCTACATCTCATAGAAGAACCAAATAATTTGATTCAACTTATTCGCCGGTAAGTAACAACAACTTTTTTTTTTACTTGATACTAAGTAGTATTGTAGCCTTGAAGGCTCAGTAATTCTAGAAATAGCATACGGATACCCTGTCAAAAGAAATAATGATCCCTTCGTGACTTTGGCAGAGACGACTATGGATCAGTTTTCTATCTCTACGACATACGGCACCTTTATGGTTGATATTATTCCAGCGAGTAAGTTTATCCATGATCATGATAGTCTTAGTCATATTTCCTGATCTGGTACATTTGCAGTGCGATATATCCCGGAATGGTTCCCTGGGGGCGGTTTTAAAAAGATTGCCCGTGAATGGGGGTCGAATTTCCATTCTGCGGTAGAGAAACCATTTACGTATGTAAAAGAAGAGATGGTGAATATGCATTTTGTCCTGAAGAAGGTTTGAATATTAATTTTCCTATCAGACCGCCGGGAAAGCCCGTCCGTCATTCTCCGCTCAAATGCTTACCAGAGGTGACGAAAAGGAAGAGTTTATCAAAGGAGCCGCGTTCAGTATGTACGCAGGTCTGTTATATCTATCTCGTACAAATCCTCGCTCCCTGACCAAATGGTGAATTCGTTAATAGGCGGTTCCGATACTGTGAGTCCAAAGTCTGGCTGAGATCAAACTCATCTAAGACTTACAAAACAGGCTGTTGCTGCTTTAACAATATTCTTTTACCTTATGATTAAACACCCTGAAGTACAGGTTAAAGCCCAAGCAGAGATTGATAGCTTGACTCACGGAGAATACCTACCTACTTGGTCAGATAGAGCGAAACTTCCATATGTAGAAGCTGTGATGCTCGAGTGTCTACGCTGGGGGCCGATTGGTGAGTTTGAATCCAAGAGGAGTGGTACAGATTACTTACATGACTACCTTTCTTTAGCCCCATTGGGTAAGTTTACAATAAAAATAATATACAATTTATTGTGACACCACCGCGCAGGTTTCCCGCACAGAGTTATGGCTGAGGATGAGTTTGAAGGACGTCGGATTCCCGAAGGGACTTTATGTATCCCAAACTTGTGGTATGTACATTTGCATAGATTTTTACAAAAAATTAATTTGAACAGGGCGATGATGCACGATCCAAATTATTATACCAATCCTGACGAGTTCATCCCAGAACGATTTATGAAAAGTGCTCCTGAGCTCGATCCTAGAAATATTGTATTCGGTTTTGGACGAAGGTACTTTTGAGAATAACTCCTGCCAGCTTGTTCTTTCTAATATTCTTATTCACAGGGTATTCATCTATTTGCTGACATGATTTAAAAATTACTTACACTTCATAAATATTAGATTTGCCCAGGTCGTGCATTGGCAGACTCTGGAGTATGGTTAACTATCGCTTTGGTATTAGCCACATTCAACATTACCAAAGGAATCGATGAAGATGGGAATGAGGTTGATCCTGTGATAAAATTCACATCGGCGACGATTTGGTGAGTTCCTTTCCTTATCTATGGGTTTATTCACTGATAAAGGCCTAGTCGTGCGGAGCCCTTCCCATATACTGTCAAACCACGATCTGAAAAAGCGGCTCAGCTTGTGAAGGATAATCAGCTTGAATATAATGTTCTCTGATCTCTAGAAATATTTATTGTCACAACGACGAATTATGATTTCTTGATTTTATTCTTGTTGTACTTGTAGTATGCATCAGTCACTTACCAAATATACCCGGACTCTTTCTTTCACTTTTACTCGAATACCGGAAGATGAGCTCAATACTCAAATACAACGTATGTCCTTTCAGGGTACTTCAACAGCGATTTTTCACTAGGTATAGGTCGACTCGTATCTTTCCCATTGTTTTTGTAGGCGCTAAAAGGAAGACGCTTTTGACATGACATCTTAATTCCAACCCTGTCGTTCGCAAGACGGGTACTAACATCAAAAGCTGAAGGTACCACACGACGCCCAATGGTTCTCCGTGCGTTTTCGGTGGGTTTCGAGTCCCACTAATACTAGATACTCCAAAGAAAACTATTAAGCGCTCATGCTCGTTTGTCATTGAGATCACGAAGAGAAAAGAGATCAGAAAGTGAATCAGAAGGTCATGATCACCTTTTGATAGCCCAGACTCAAAGAGCTGCGGAAATCCCTTCCAAGATGTTTCCTTTTGGTTGCTGCCTCTCTATATACGACGTTGTTAAACTCGACTACATTCCGACAGTACTCCTCAAGGCTAGTAAATGCTCTCACAACGTATTATCTCAATCCGTCAGATATAGCTGTAGAGGAGATGACACGGAAGTGCCAGTGTCAAGGCCGCTTGACGTAATAGATTGCCTCGATACTCTGGTCCTCAAACAATTCTTTATTAGTACTCGGTCTGTACGACTTGATATACACTAGACTATAGTTCGACGCGTTCTTGGATGACGCGCCGAGATCATGTGCTGGGAGTCTTCCACGAGAACTCGTTTACCCACATGCCAGTGCACTCTTCTACTTACTTCAGTCATTCTTTGTCTGGTCCATGACTTCGGATGACGAATAATGTCTATTCTTAACTTTGGACCTGGATGCTTTGATTTGCATTGGCGATGATGATATTTGTCACCCGCTACTAGCCGCTACTGCGGGTGCGACATCGCGGCGAAAAACAGTCTTTTGGCATCCATATCACTCGGGTCCTGACACCTTTCTTCATGACCACAATAACACTCAGTCGAAAGCGGTACCTGGTTGCGGTATTATGCCTAGTGAGTGAGCTTTCTTTCCTGCTAAACCTAGCTGTCAACAACTTCACAGATTGCTGTACTTTATTGGGCAACGGTCTTCTTTGCAGACGTGAGACAACTGCGCTCAATCCAATCTGGCTTGGACGATAAACCCCAGGAAGCGCCCACCGTGGTTATACCTCGACCCATAGGCGAAGGGTCAGCCAATGCTACTCTGCTCGTTCTGGCCCGCAACTCTGATCTTGGAGGAGTGCTTACGAGTATGCAGTCCGTGGAGGGGCATTTTAATAAGAAATATGGATATCCTTGGGTATTTTTGAATGAAGAGGAGTTTTCGGAGGATTTCAAGACGTATGCCGTTGTTATCTCTCTCCCTTTTGTTACAAACTCACATTGACGCAGTCGGATTACCGCAGCTACGTCAGCTCCAGTGTCCTTTGGTTTAATACCCCGGGAACACTGGTTCCAGCCCGATTGGGTAGACGAGGAGCGTGCTAGCGAAGGGAGACGGAAAATGATTGCTCAGAAAATTATCTATGCTAGTGAGCACCTTATACTTAGTCCCAAGCATCCCCTCATCGTCCCCACAGGCAGCGTTCCATATCGGAATATGTGTCGGTTCAATAGTGGAGTACGGACAATCCTCAATCCTGTCGACGTATCCAAGCTGATCATGCACTAGTTCTTCTTCCATCACCCCTTGCTCCAACCTTACCGCTATTATTGGCGCGTCGAGTGCGTGGATATCTCAATTCCAGCTTTAAATATCTCATTTGACGCCATTTATAGACCAAATATTCAGTACTTTTGTGATGTGACGTATGATCCCTTCGACTACCTGAGGGATAACAATAAAATCTATGGTAACTATCTGTTTTGTATAGCCCTGGTTTCTTTTGACATGTAGCCTGATAGGGTTCACTATATCATTCTATGAATGGGAGCAAACGATTCCAACTCTCTGGGAGACGGTGAAACGTATTCACCTTTCTTTTGCCCATCCACAAAAATACTGATTATTCTCAGAGTTCATGGTGGAATATCCCCAATATATTTCTAAAGAAAACGCAATGCATTATCTGAGTGATAATGGCGGTGAAAATTACAACTTGTGTCACTGTACGTCCTTCTATCATTCCAATTTCGTTGTTCTCATCGTCGCAGTTTGGAGCAACTTTGAGATAGCCGATATGGATTTCTGGAGAGGCGAAGCATATCAAGCGTTCTTCAAATATTTAGATGAAACAGGCAAATTCTACTACGAGGTAATTTTACCCATCTTGTATTCCGACTCGGATCTTTTGACCAAACCCTTTGTACATAGCGCTGGGGAGATGCACCCGTCCACTCTATAGCCGTGGCACTTTTTGCTCCAAAGGACCAACTCCACTTTTTCCGTGATATTGGCTATCGGCATGAACCATTTCAACATTGTCCGAACGGAGAAGATTGGTCGAGAGGGAAATGTACTTGTAACTCCCATGATACACTAGGCAAGTCCAAACTACATCGAGTCTATTCTTCTCCTCTAACGTGGCTATCGAAATCTAGACTATGCACCACAATCATGTATAAGGAGATATGAAAAGTTGTTCTCTGCTTAGTATTGGGATACGGTGTGTAAAAGAGATTCTAGACTGATACCAAAGACAATGACAACTTGGGACTGTAAAAGTACGTTTATATAACTTATTGGTATTGATAAAATGTCTATTAGTCTAGTTATTCTCTCAATGTTTAGTCCAAACGGTGTATACGGACTGTCGGTCACAGACCCGGGGTGGTTAACTTACTACTAACGAGTGCACTCCGATTCGGATGCTTAACCCCCAGTAATCATGACTGTGAACTTTAAAAAGCCCAGTCAGCGGTAATCTGCTATCAAGATATCGACCTTCATTTCTCCTGGATTGACTCGGACATTGTCCTACCGAGACAGCGATATAAATCACCCTGGGAACCCCGTAACTGGTTTTCCTGCATTATTAGGGAGGCTCATTCCGCATTCCGCATTTCTCATTTACCTGATCTACAGACTATTCCACTCGGTTTCCGAGGATGGGACAATTCAAAAGGCCCTAAGGATCTAATCGAATATCTTGTCAAGTAGCGGTACTTTGCGTACTATCAAGAATGGCCGTTTGCGCGATGCGATTCCAGAAGAATTCGTCCATAAAATATTCAAGGAGTCGACTAGTGGAACTCAAGGTGCACGGAAAGCATGACCAACTTGTGCTGCGAGCGAAGACTACACCGATCTTTACTCCAAGATCAACTGTCCCGTCAAAATCATTGCAGGGGCTTTGGATCGTGCTAAAACAGTTGAGAATTCAGGGCGAGATATGTGGTGGAAAGAAAACAAGTGGTAGTTCTGAATGATGTAGGACATCTCTTTCCTTTGGACGCAGGAGATTGTCGAATTTATGAATACTGTCTAGCTACAAACCATAGTTCATTGACAGCGATTACTTAACGAGTTGCAAGACTGGATGCGTTCTTTTGAGTTTATATGATGTCTTCTAACTTATAGTATCAGTTCAGCGATGTCTCCTTAAATATAAAAGTATACATTAGTACTACATTTTATTTGTACACGAGGATATGGTTACAAGTAGCACTTTGCACCAACCCTCACATTATAGAACCTCTTAAACTTCCACAAATTAATCCTGCTCTCTTCTGACCAGTCCCTGCCAAAGAACCTCAAGTCCAATGAACTCATCTTTGTCCCCACATCATTACTAGACGAAGAACAGATCCTCGTCGCAAGCATATCAACAACGATATTGGGGTTATCTGGGAGGTGGGTAAGGTCCGCCTCTAAACGGAAGCTAGTCAAGGCTGGAGCAAGCATAGAGACCTCATTATCGTTGCGTAATCCAGCAGCCAAAGTCTCGATATGGACATTAGGACAATACCCGATATCGATAGTCTTCAGTGCATCACCCGTGCCTTCAATAAAGTCAAGTATATCGCTCGCGCTGACTCCCAAGATGTTCTCCAGACGGAGCGTATGGAGGGAAGTGAAAGAGGAAGAGACCCGTTGGAGACGGAGGAGAAAACGACCAAAGACACCGTAGGGGTATTCTGAAGCTTTGGCGCGCTCCCTCGGGCGAATACTGGCACGAAGAGGATCGAGCTCCCAGGGACGGTGTTTTCTATCGGGTAGCATGTGTACAATAGAAAGTTCCTCCAATGCAGGGAAGCTGAAGCCTCGGAGGAGCTGCGCCGCCCCTCCTAGGCTATATATCTTGAGGCGTAATGACTTTAATTTAGGCAGTTGAGCAACTGTTGCATATCCATCGTAGATACCAAGGTGAGGGACGTCGATATCGATAACAGTGAGAGTAGGAGGTAAAGGAGGAGGTATAGAGCGAAAAACGGGCTGGTCGTCGAAATCAACGTCATCCGTCTCTTCCAGCGTAGGCACACCGAAACTCAACTTGTCAAAGAGCGCAGGGTCGAAGTCCGCACGGAGATCCTCCCAGTCTCCGTCCGAGTAATTCGCGAAAGAACCCATTGACAACGAACACTTTTCCAATTCGACACCGTGCGCGAGTATGTATCTCAACATCATTGGATGGTCGGGTACCACGCCCGAGAGTTTTAGGCTTTGCAATTGGCTATAGGGCAGGTCGAAAAGCTCCAAGCCACGCAGGTACCAAAGCTTTCCTCCTAGACATTCGCGATTGATTGAACGGTCAAAGGCAAGGCGTAGATGCTTCAACTTGGAAGCACGAGAGAACGTAGTAATTCTCCCCGGAACCAACGCGTCGTCGACTAGTCTTTTATGCCTATTCAGCTGAATACTCTCAGTAGGTGAGTATGAGTACTCGAGATCCAATGTCTTGAGATGAGGTAGAGGTAACCAAGGGTACTGAAACAGACCCAAGGGTCCAGAAGTTGGGGTATAGGAAAAGGCAGGAAAACGAAGGCGGAGCGAGCGCCAGGATTCACAATAGGGTAAAAGAAGAGGTAGAATTTCATCAATTTCAGGAACTGGGTTGACTTGAAGCGCCGGTATTATATCGTCTTCAGTAGCCTCTACGTCATCCAACCAATCTGAGAGACGGGCAATAGGTACTGGCATACGAAGGGGTTTGAGGTCAGAAGAAGGATAGGTGATGAGAGTACGTTTAATGTTAACGTCACTGATGGTGATGTCGATGGGACGAGCATAGTTGGCGGAACCTTGTGATCGAGAAAGCCATTGCTTGGTAAACTCTCGGAGGAGGGTACTTGTCCCTTGGCGTGGCATGAGAGAGAATCTCTGCCATAATGCCGGAGTACTGTAAGTCAGAGCTCGCCATTGACGGCATACTTGACCAAGGATGTAAGGTGCAGGCAGGCCGGTAGTAGACGAACCCAAAGTAAACCATTTGAATACCTCGATTAGCATCTCGCTGGGGAGCAGGCGTATGATGGATACGGGAGTGTCCGAAGTGAAGGGATGCTCGGACACGAAGGTGGACCAGGCAGAGGTTTCGTGGTCATCTGCAGTCGAGTTTGAGTTGGAGCAGATTGTTGTAGCCTTGACGGAGGCAGGGGATGGAACAGAGCGTGGCGGAGGATAGAAGACGCGGAATCCAGGAGAGGAAGGAGGCGATATTGGTGAACCACACTCGTCTATGTCTGAACCACGGGCAGGGAAGAATGAAGTGGCCATTTTTCAACTAGTAAATGATAGAACAGATTATCAATAACGAAGAAACTTGATGAGACTGCTATACACACATGGAGGCGCAAATGAGAGTACAACGAAAAGCAGTTTGTTTCTCGTGTTGTCTACTTTTAAACCGTGTCCTAACGAGCAACCATCAGGTGATCGTGTAACGAGAATGACATGGAAAGGGAAACAATGGTGGTAGAACAATGAGATTCGAAGCTTGCACCGGCTCAATCCCACATTGTCGACCAAATATGGACATTTCCCGACGTTCAATCCATCGCCGACCCGTCATACGAAGATGCCATCAAATCAGGTCCAGGCTTCACACAAACACTGACACCACCATTGCCAGCGGAAACGCGATGCAATGTCCAAGTTCGGAGACGGCTTTTTGGAACGCAGCAGCTGGTTCTCGGGAACTTTGGGCAGCCTTGCGGGAAATAAAGCGAGGCTACAGCTGCAGTAGTGACCACGAACAGAAAATCTCGCACTATGAGACAAATAAACAAGTAGAAAGCAAAGTCTGAAGAGCTTCGTTACCTGGTATGTGATCCAAGGAAGAAGCGCTCCTCAGGCTCGTTTATCTGAGATCCGACCAAAACTTGACGAACAGTCTGCCAGCGCATCCAGTAGCCTCATGGTGTAAACTCCGCCAAAACTCCGCCTAAATCCCGGAGGAGGGATGCCGAACCTCCACCTGATGAAGAAATGAGATTTTGGCAAATTCGCGAGTTTTTTCATGTTAGGATATGCGTACAACACTGCAAGTAAGCTCTGACTTTGGTGCATATTATCACTCAAAGTAAGCGTATAGCGCACCTTCTATTCCTACTCTCCCCTATCTTGCGAAATAATCCATCCCTCTGAATTGAAGTCAGGTACTGGAGAAGCAAGGAAGGAAATACCTGTACGTTATTTCTCTTGGACTAAAGGTCTACAATTATCTGAACCGCACGCTAGCACTCTCACTAATGATCAATGACCTACGGAATTCCGAACATTGAAAGCTATTGAAAGACATTGAAGACACGGTCACATATTTTGTTTGATAGTGCAATTATCACAAACTTATAGAGAGAGCACGAGCGGAAAAGTAAAAGGGAGCTGACAGGTAGTACAAATTCACAGGAATGAACATTCAAGTTCGACGAGGGGAGTTCGCTGCGAAGGGAGCATTCACTGTCGACCAGTTAGGCTTACGTCTCGGCTGCGATATAACGTACACCCAAGCCTCTAAGTGAGTCCTCTCTGTTCAGCATGCCACAAGTCTCCAGACTTGAAAATCAGGGACACGTATGCCGAGGTCGGAGTGGCAGAAAACTCCTGCTTGAGGATTCGCACGGTTGCGATTCTTCAAAAAAGTTTCAAAGTTAACGAATCGAACGGGCATTTCTAGAGTATTTAAACGGACGGCGATGTTTTGACGGCTTGGGGTATGCCAGCCAGCAGAGAGTCCGGGGGCGTCTTTCGTTAAAATGAGTCTGACTATGGCACCGTTAGGGTTGAACGTTGAACGTTGATGGAGCAGCGCAGAAGAGGTTAATGGAATACCTATGGTGGATATCGCAGAGCGATCCGGTATCATCACTGAAAGCTCTTCAATGCATTTCGTACTCGATTTTGTTTATGTCTCCTCGATCTCTTTTTCGCTCAACAAGGAGAGAAAATGACGGCAGATGAGTGATGGCTCTAAATTGATCTCTAGACCATACATAATTAGTACAATCTCTACTGCGCTACCATTAAAAGTTTGTTACTGTTAATTGTCAAAGCAGCATACCAGTAAGCACGTAGAACATATGGGCGTCATGCACTTTCGCAATCAGACCCCCACGCTTCGTGCCCGAATGCCAGTTAATGTAGGGAAAGCTAGGGTCGGTGTTCAAGTTGATGGTGATAGGATACCGTGCAGAACGATCAGGGCCACACCAATCAAAGTCTATGAGCTTGACAGTCTTCTCCTGACGATTCACCAGCACATTTGGCTCACGCAGGTCACCAAAAACAAGTCCGTTGTCATGTAGCACCTTCACGGCCGTCCTCAAGGACTGAATCACTTCATCATCTTCCATTCGAGAAACAAAAAATTGATCTGTCACCCAGTCCATTACAACGACAAGCATACCACCAACACTGTCCTCTCGCTCGCAGTACTTGAGAGCAGGCGCAAGACCGCACTTGGCCAGGAGCTCGTGACCCTCTTTACCATAAGAATACGTGAACTTGACCACGACCTCGCAGGTTGCCCCTGAATCAATGTCCCTCGCCTCTGCCTTAAAGACAGCCGTTGTAGGGAGTTCAGGGCACAAACGTTCGAGATACGTGATTTGAAAGTTCTCGTGCCCAACAGAGTATCTGTCAAAGTGGGGATAACAGAACCCATCACTAGGTTGGGGTAGAGGTTTCAGCTGCATATAGAAGCTCCTGAGCTCTTCGAGGGTTCCTTCGAGGGCTCGAATGAGTTGAGCGACTCGGTAGATCCGTTGGATGTGTGGGCTAGACTGTGAACCATAGGAAGGTACTGGTCCGAGATAGATATAGTCAGTCAGACGCTGGGAGATCAGGTGGTCTGTAAAGACAGCGCCGCTGACTGTCAGATTTGGACCTGCCATCCCGATGAGAAGGCTGGGGCAGCAGCATGCTTGTCGAATGGAAGTATACTACAGCAGAAAATCAGTCGTAAATACATTGTAAGAAGAACAACACTCAATCACCTACCTCATCCGAGGTAACGATTGCGACGTAATCACATTCGGCCTGAGCAATAGGATCTGAATCACCCTCGCCTATCTCATTTTTGACCTCTAGAAAGCTGGGATAGGCTTCGACGCCTGCCATCAGAGAGCATTTGGTCCGCATGAAAGCGCCAGCTGAAAATGTGAGTTGCTTTTGCTGCACATTATGGTAGGTTATAGTGGTGTCGGCAACAAAACCCTTCAGGACTTTATAAATGGCGTCCCTCCGATCGTCCTCGTGGTCGTAAAATTCAGTCGCGATGGTGATGAGATACATCGCTTTCTCCAGTTCCACGTCCGTAAATTCAAGGGTTTCCGTAGGAACAGACATTGAACGAATGAAGTTTGAGAAAACTGGATGGTATATCGTGATTGGTGGCCCAGTCAACTCCAAAGGACGGTGGTTGAAGATGGCATCGGGATGATTAATAGTCTGAACGGCTCTTAATTTGTATAATTGGGCATCAATTAAGGGTGCTTCTCGATGCGCTGCTGATTCCAAGATATTCCGGCGGCTATCCTGCACCTGTGAGGCTATCGTCGTTGGGAAATGTTGGTTAGGAGGTAGCAAGACCATGATCATGTATTATGTTGTCGGATTGGATTTCGGATGAGAAGGGATACGTATGTGCATGCATGAAGAGGGTGGGTGTGGTGTTGTCGGGTGTAGGAATCCATATCGTGCACAGGCAGTACATCAACGGGAAGAGGTTGTTTTCATATAGCGTGATCATGTTGTATCGTCGGATTGCATTACATGAGAAGGTTATACATTTAAGACAGGAGAAGATCGGAGAGTGAGTGAGGCAAAATGAACTAAAGGCAAAAAAACTCACCGGGTAGCTTCACCGCAATATGGATTGTCTCTTCCGGTGGTTCATTGGGGAAGATTTTGAGTAATTCCATGGTAGCCCTAAGGGGTTTACTTGCTTTCACCGCGTCCTCTACCTTTTGTGCGAGATCGTCTGCCTCCGGAAGAGAAACCTTGAAGAGTTCGAGCTCATCAGCTTGAGTATCCTTCAAGCGCTTCAAATTCTTCTGCCTGATCGCATCCTTGAGCTCGTGAACGACATACGAGCTTGAGATGCGAACTGAGAAAGGAGTGCTGCTGCCGACAAAACAGCAAAAGAGAGTGAGGTTCACGCCAGAGGATCTGTCCGCAGAGTCAAAAAAGACACCAGAGAGGACATGGCTAAATACCTCTTTCTTTTCTGCAAAGAGCGCCCAACAGAATCCATTGCTACGTGCACGCAAGGAGAGATGTTGTTGGGTGTAGGAGTATATCATGGACAGGTCATTTTCGTTTATTGTGTCGTCAGATTGCATTGCATGAGAAGGTTATACATTGAAGACAGCAGAAGATCGGAGAGTAAGTAATGCAGAATGAACTAAATGCAAAAAACTCACCGGGTTGCTTCACCGCAATATGGATTGTCTTTTTCGGTGGTTCATTGGGGAAGATTTCGAGTAATTCCATTGTCGGGTCCAGGGGTTTACTCGCTTTCACTGCGTCCTCCACCTTTTGTGCGAGATCGCCTCCACTCAGGATAGAAACCTCGAAGAGTGAGAGGTTACGGGCGTCAATCTCATTCAAGTCGTTTGGCTTTTTCCCCTTGATCGCATCCTTGAGATGGCTAACGGTGCGCGAACTTGAGATATCCACTGGGAAAGGAGTGCTGCTGCCGACAAGACAACAAAAGAGAGTGAGGTTCATGACAGAGGATCTGTTCGCGGAGTCAAATAAGACACCAGAGGAAACGTGGCTAAATACCTCTGCGAAGAATCCATTGCTACGTTCTATTGTGAAGGAAGCAAAAGAGATGTTTGTTCGTGTTTCTCTAACCTTTCGCTTCTGAACGGTATCTTTAACCGCGTGCACACCAGCACTCCTGATCTACGGAACATTGAAGGTCACATATTCTGTTTTATGGTACAATTATCACAAGCGTATAGAGAAAGTATTGGCACGTAGTATAAATACAGCGACGAAAGAGATCTGTCACTTCATATGGTGAATAGACCAATCAATCTTGTCCGTGGGATTCTTGAATCCTCCCGGACGGTGCCTGTGTCCAAAGATGTCAGTGAAAACCTCGTCCGACGCAGAAGGATTCCTACTTACCATGTCCACCAGACCGCTATCCAAGGTAACGCAAACCCAGCACCAAGGTATGCAATATATTTCCTGGTAAATGCACGTTTATTGAGGTAGTTGAATGGCATATGCTAATTAAATTTAGGATCAGATGACACGAAGTTGAATCCAAAAGTGAGAATACACGTACCTCGGTATTGGTATGCACCCGTCCTGAGAATTGAATGGGTGGATGAGAATGGTAGCCTTGTACTCGAGCCGTAAGACGAGGTGCAAATCTAGAGGAGGTACGTATAGAGGTAGCAAGTTGAGAACCAATCATTGTGATATGAGGTGCCTGGTGTCCAATGACGTTAATTTATGAGTGAATGAGCATACTAGAGTGAAAACAAGCCCGTATTTGTAGTGGTACCATACCAAGCCAATTAGCGCCGGAAAAAGTCTCGAATGCATCCTAGACAGCACAGACTGACGACCGAGTCGGGTCTACACCGAGTCGCTGTCGGTCTAAACGGGAGTCCCATTTGAAAATCTGACAAGACGTCGGTCAATGACGTATTCAAAAAGTGGGCAATGCGTTTTACAGAGGGAAAACGGCAAGGCGGGTCAAGGGCATAGGCAGATAGAGCCGGGGCGTAGAGCGGGTCTAGTCTTTCAGCGTTTTCCGAACAGTTCCGAGTCCCGACTCCAACGGTTTCACAAGTCGCTCCGGACATGGCGAAGATTTACTGCTATCAGATAGGCGCATTGCACAATGAAGTGAACTTGCTGTCGGTGTCAGAGTAATGAAGGGCAACTGGAGGGAGAATCACGTGCAGTGTACTCGTCTGTCGCGACGCGTCATCAAGTCATTGTCAAGGTGGTCCAACAGTCTGTTGTCTTCCAAACCCTCTGAAGTAAATAAAGCATGTTTTCGAGTTTTCACCGACGCAGCAACACAGATTCTATCTGCTCCGCTCCATTATCCGATACCAAGATATGTGTTATCTTCTCGACAAGCTGCGTACAGTCTCAGCCTTGACATGATGGCCTTGAAATCAGTTAGTTCCTCGCAGTTCCTTTTGTTTCTCTTTGGAAATCGAATTTTTACCAGCTTTCGGCGGCTCTGAAGAAGTAACTAGCTTGATAAAGAACACGCAGTCGCTTATCGAGTCGACCCATTTCACTGGGTTCATCTTCAATTATACGACGTGTTCTTCTGCGGACTGCGTTGGTGTCTTGGCGTACACTAAAAATCTACTCCTTCCCGCCCTCTCTCAATCCGTTACCTCTGGATTTTGCTCCGCGTTAGCCTCATGTTCCGGATCGGAGCAGTATCTGGTTTAGAGACCTCAAAAATGGGCTCATTCTGCTTTATATGGTCTCCATAGACACCCTCAAACCCATTTCGTATCAATTTGAGTGGGATCATACACTGCTGCGGTCAATACTTTGATTTTCACACAAGTACGATTGATATACAATCTTACGGGTTCTCCGCAGGCCTGACTGCAGAATTGCTATATCGCATGCCTACGTATGCGATTTATACTCAACATGGTGCCTATTAGGGCTCATACTCGCAGTCTCAGGTTCACTAAATCACAATTCCATTTCACGGCACGGCAGAACTGCCTAGTACATATAACAGGCGCCCAAATACAGAGTAACCATCGCTGCCTTGCCAAAAATCAGTTGTAATTCCGACACAAATCATCATGCATACGCCCCCAACTTCGTCCTCTCCGCTACCGAGCCCAGAGCTCTTCCCAATTCCCCCAGAATTTGTTGTAGTCCACGATGCAGAGTGGTCTGAGCCAAGATCATCTGGACCTTCCAGTCCTGATATTGGCTCAAGCTCGCGTAGAGCTTCTTCCAAGTTAAAATTCGTACGGACGACAGCTTTCGAATTCCCTATCGACTCGGAACGCCTCTTCGTTCTTTCTCGCGGTAATGCCTTTGGAGGCAACATCCAACTTACTCAATGTGATACACCTTCCGGGGCTTTCGGGCTCGATTTCGGCTCTGACGATATGTTCACGGAAAAGCATTTCCTAGAGTCTACTCAAGTCAATGGGGCTGAACGCGTGAAGATAGAGATTGCAGTAGAGTACCCAGAGTTGGGTTCTGGGTGGTTTGACTGGGTAAAGGTCTGTTCTTTGAGGCGAAGAGGAAGAGAAGGACAAAACGGCCTTGGGATCTTTGTATGTTGCTGTCTGCTATTGTGTATGCTTTCTGTTAATCATTCTCCAGACCCCAAACGACAGCAGTTCCAAACTCTCTGGTTACCGAATTGAAATTATCGTCACTTTCCCCCAACCTCGGAGTTCCTCTGGTCCTAGTTCGAGCTCATTACCCGTCCTCAAGATAAACAACTTTGAAACAGACACGAAAATGTTCTCACATCAGATTGACAATCTCTCCACGACAATCTTGTTTCGTTCGATATCTTTACGCACTGCCAGTGCGCCAATCTTTATAGAGGTGAGCCGAGACTTTTACATCTTTTACCCTTTTCGTAACTAAAAATGCACTTTCATTCTCAGTCCCTGCGTGCACGTAGAGCAAACTTCCAAACATCGAATGCTCCTATCGAAGGAACCTTTTGCGTATCATCATTCCTCAATCTAGAAACGAGCAACGCCAAAATCAGAAGCTCTGTGCTTCTCGAAAACACAGACTCGAGACGATTCTCACAATTAAATATGGTTAGCAGTAATAGGTGAGCCATACAACTTTTCCTCAAGCGCTCTTGCATTTACTAACCGTTTTCGAAAAACAGCCCAATCTTGAGTTCAATCATCTTATCCTCTCCATCTCGACCAACAGGCGGAAACTTTGCAGTCCTCGCAAAAACCAGCAATAGCCCAGTAAACATCACTTTTCCCTCCGCACCACCCTATCACAACCTCCAACTTCGGGTTTCCACGATGCTCGCAGATGCTGATGTCCATTTACCCGATACATACGAAGGAAGATTCGACGTACAAACAAACACGGGTTCTGCGGATGTGTCGTTTTTGAACCATGATAACCTTTCGCGTTCGACTTCCCAAAAGAAAAAAGCGGCGGAGAGGATAAAGAGGAGGATTCTAGAGTATGAGAGGCATGAGGCAGCCCGGATATCTGGATGGGTGAATGTAAGCGGTGAAGAGGAGGGGAAGTTTAGAGGGGAAGTGCAGGTTATTACCTCTATGGCCGGAGCTTCGTTGCAGATGTAATTAGGAATATTCGAGGAGGAAAAGGGTTTCATAGCTTAGATCCACGATCTAAACGCCGGTTTCCTTGGAGCGCCCAAACTTTTGGTCCCCGGACCGTGTACAGACGAGCTCGCGGCTCACTTTCGTGTCCGCTGTAGATTTACACTGGTCGCCGATACATAGAAAAGTATAATATATCTACCACTGCATATTACTGGGTAGAATCAAGGCTTCATAGGGATCAAAGTGTAAAGCGGCGGGGACAGGCAATCAGTGCGGCGATAGCGGTGAAGATAGGCGCCGGTAATACGAAAACCTTCCTGTGGCTATGCGACAGAAAATTTTGCAAGCCCAGATTGAGCCCAGACAGGATGAAAGAGAACTGTAAATCATCTAAGCCCTGATAAGTGGAGGTTGTACTTACCATTTTAAGCGCTTATCACTTCGGTCCTTGGTACCTTGGTGGTTATTTAAAGTGATCTTTGTCGTAGAAAAATCACGATTTTTTGTACAAGTATGAATTTGGCCTTGAGACAAAGGAAAAATCGGTGTTTGGAGCAGGAGAAAAATGTGATTTTAAATTGGTTCGCATATGGTCCAGGTTAAGCGGGCACATGCACGGCGAGTCACGGTACCTACTGATCATCTGGTTGATTCAATGATTGGTCACGCACCTTCGTCTTGACTCCTGCTCTCATCTTGCTGTACTGATGAACAGTCTTTGCCCGCGATGAATTTTTTCAATCTTTTCACGAATGGCTTTACATGGGGTACTCAGTTTACCAGCTCCTCCGGCAACCAATTTCATTCATTCTCGTCGAATAACTTCACACCAAATAACAACTTCGAGGACAATGAACTACCACCTACAATCCACGAGTTCGAACTTCCTGTCGATGTAGACACTTTACGATTCTGCTCCTCCGGCTCTTCAGGCTACTCTGGTTATCTCCATATCAAACAATCAGACGACATTAGCGACAATATACAAGTTGAGGTCGTCGTATCGCTGCTCCAGGCCGGGCAACCTGGTATAAACGTGGAAAGGCGCGTTGGTGGACGTCAGGCGTGTATAGATATACGGGTAAGACTTAGTCTACACGTGCACTTCAATCGCTTATCTTTCACGCAGACAGAAGCTCGAGCATTTTTCTTTGGCAGATGCCCCCATGTAGCCATCACAGCATGTTTTCCAAAAAGTGCAACCAGTAATCCAAATGCTCCGCTAAAAATCAGGCGTCTGGAGTCCAACTTTCACTCCTTGGATCACCGAATTGACGATCTTACGGTTAGAATGGAAAGTTATGAGCTTTTATCTCACAGCGGGGACTTTCACATTGACGTATGCTTTTCCTTCGTTAACGTGAAACGTTTGTCTTATATTAAAACGACAGGGTATCCACGCTACAGAAGGGCGAATCGAAGCTCATAGCGGCAACATTTATGGGAGCTTCTATGCGACCTCGGAATTATCGTTGCACACACACTCCGGGCGTATCAAGACGGAGTCCGTCATCTTGGAGAATACTCAGTCGAATGGAGCTGCTCGCCTCAAGATGTCAGTTCATAGCGGGTACGGCATTCAATACTTTTGGAGTACATGCCTCATGCGATGCTGGATTTTAGAGACGTCATGGCCCAAGCGATAACTTTACTTTCAACCGCGTCTTCAGGAGGTCACTACTCTCTTCATACTAGTTCTCATAGTGGGAATGTCTACTGCGGCGTCGTATACGCACCAGTAGATGCCGTCATTCACATGAAAGCTTTTTCTCACAGCGGAAGCGTCAATGCAAGCTTGCCCAATACGTTTGAGGGTTCCTTCAAAGTCAATACTCAGATTTCCGTGCCGTCAGTTAGTGAAGCTAATTCCAATGAATTGGATCCTAGTGGCGAAGATCGAACCCGGGTCTTACAAGTAAAAAACAATATCAATCACTTCCCTATTGGAGGCGAACGCAGTGGCTGGGTTTTTTGGTCAACGGACGGGAAAGAACGAGGCAGCGTGAAAATGTGGGCTCACTCAGGGTCTGCCCGTCTGAATTTTTGAAAAGAAGCTGGGTTGTTTCAAGTTGTCGCGTTGTATTTGCAGACCTAAGCTATAGCTAGTCACAGCTAGTAAAATCGTGTATACGTATGACCTATCGTTTTCGTCACTGATTCTGGTGTGATCTTGTGGTCCTACGCCAATGAGACTCGAGTTATAAATGCTATCTAGAATCAGTAGAGTCATGTGTTGACCAAACCCTTGTCCCTTCATATCATCGCTCGGACTGTTTCCTCGCACAACTTGTTGATAACATCTGATCGGGTCATTGTCTGCAGTCTGCAATGGCTGATGCAAGCAAGATTTCAGTGGTACAGCAAGCAGGGATTGAAGAGAAAGATGTTGATGTCGTTACATCACCCCAACGTCGCAGCAGGGAAGATCCAGAAGTGGGCAAAGCGCTAACACGGCGATTATTGTCTTGGGGTGTTGAGTCTAGAGGTGAGTATTCGTGTGGTAATCGAGCTTATATCTTGCTTGTATTTGAATCACGTTTCCTAGGAATCGTGCCCGTTCCTGTTGAAGAGAGGACGGATACACAGTTCTACAAGATTTTCTTCATCTGGTTTACTGGAAACTTTAACATTTTATCCTTCTCTACCGGAACTCTAGGCCCAGCTATATTTGGATTGAGTACGCGAGACTCATGTTTGGTGATACTCTTTTTCAATATCTTGTGCTGTTTACCACCAGCATATCTGTATGTACCTATTCCTTTCGTGATTTGTCTTGGAATAATATCACTCTCTAGTGCAACTTGGGGTCCAAAACTGGGTTTGCGGCAAATGGTGCAAGCTCGTTTCAGCTTCGGGTAAGATGTTTTATTTCCTTAATTATCCTCGACGTAAGGTTGACTATGTATAGCTATTATGGTGTAATCATTCCCTGTGTATTAAATCTGGTCAATTTATGTGGATTTTGTATCCTGGATGCTATTCTTGGAGGGCAAACCCTCGCCAGTGTGGCAGATGGAGATTTGAGCTGGACGTAAGCGATTTCTTCAAGAGTATAATGAATATCCAATTATCCATTCACTACGGGCTTCCAGGGTCGGAATTGTCATAATAACTTTGATTGCACTCTTCGTACGTGTCTTGCGGTTCTGTTCTCAATTGCGAATTTCATTTGAGTCGTATGCTTGATTAGGTATCATTTTGTGGGTATACAGTACTGAATTGGTATTCTACTCTTATGAATGCCCGAATGCGTAACGCTGATTGAAGTCACAGGTATGAACGATTGGCATGGATCCCTGTGCTCGTCTGTTTCGTTGTAGCTCTTGGACTAGGAGGTGGACAATTGACAACTACAGTTACCACAGACCCAGCAACTCCGGCGTCTGTGTTTTCATTTGCGTCTGTTATAGCAGGCTTCGTCATTACCTATTCGTCCTTAGCATCAGATTTTACGAATTACTACAAGGCAGGCGCCGAGTCGAGGTAAAATTTCTATGTCAGGATTCAAAGTTACGAACTGAATTTGAAGCAATGCTCAGCAAGAAGATTGCCCTTTATTCATACTTTGGATTCCTCGTACCCATTGTACGTAAGATTTGCTATCCGCGTCTTAAGTATGAATAATCTTTTGCAGACTACTCTCCAATGCCTCGGAGCTGCGGTTGCCGCTGTTGCACCACTGATTCCAGAATGGGACCAAGGATGGAATAGTGGTGATGTGGGTGGACTCTTGGCAGCTATGCTCAATCCCGTTGGCAATTTCGGCAAATTCCTTACCGTGCTCTTAAGGGGACACCAGATTTTAGCGCACCCTTGGTGCGTACCTAGGTGCGCATCAAGGTGCGTACCATATGCGTACCAAATCGGGAAGGTGCGTACCACATGCGTACCAAATCAAGAAGGTGCGTATCAATACATACCAAATCAGGAAGGTGCGTATCTGTAACACATCTTGAGGTGCGTATCTAGAGTACGAGGTTTTTGGCAGCTGCTATGAGTCTCTACTATGATAATTCTATTATTTATACTATTCCGGCCTGGTGAGTAAGTAGTCACAAATTTCGCCGCTTGCTGGCCGCTTGGATGAATTAAAGTTTTGCTCATATATTTTTGGCCATTGAATACTGATTGCTGCTGACTTCCAGGAGCTTAAGGCAATGGTGTATGACAGCTTTACTGATCAGCATGTCCATACTTATATCTTTTTCCAGGGAATAGATAATTGCTAGTCAATGACAGTCAATATAAAAAATGGCTTGAGAGTCAAGCTAAAAAAAGTAGCCCAATATTTAGATATTTTACCTTTACAGTGAACAAACACAATCCCACAAAGTGAAGATATAATTTCTAAACATATGAATATCTTCAAGGTACAGTATAGTGTATACTAATGGGATCAGCAGTTACTTTGCATTGTAATCATTTTGTCAAGTCTTGGATTGAAGTTAAGGAATAGGTTTTAATCCATTAGATCTCTGTGCATGCTTACAAGGGTAAGCATATACTAGTAGCAAAAGGATTCTCTGATGTTAAAAATGGAATCTTCATTGCTGTACTGAGTCAATGAATTTCTGTAATACTATCTGAGTTTAAAGCTAACAGAAACAAGGCTTGAACTATGGCCAAGGTTGATGAGACTGAAAATGTAACAATTTTCATTTTTATTTGCAGAATTATTTAGACCTCAGGCTTGAATATAATAATTTTCATTTCTATTTACAGAATCATTTAGGCTACCAGTTTCAGAAATGTTTTGGAGCTGGATAGGTACCTCTCATTCATAATGATATTTTAAGTGATTTGTTAGAAATGTCCATTGATTTTTACCAACTGAGCCTGAACTTGCTACAGATAGAACAATCTCACCTGAGTTTCCAAAAGTCTCTGAGAAACCACATAGTAACAATGCATTGTTAGTATATTCTTAGTCTCATTACAGATGGTGAGCTTAGGCTGATATTATTCATAAGTTATGGACTGGCTAGCAGGGCTCTATACCCAACACAAAAGCTGTTGGCAAAAATTCAAAGCAGATACAGTGAGTTACTCACAACAAATAAAGAAACCTGAAAAAACCACTGTTCAAATGAGAAGAATCATATTACTGGGAAGTGAAATAAATTGTCAAGAAGTTTTCAATGTACTTGTATCCAAAAGTTGTACCCGCCTATATATATATATTTTTCTTGCATGTAACAGCTGTAATAATTTTACCTAAAAATTTGCTGGCCAGTATTGTCTGTCAAATTAAATTATTAGAAAGTAAGTAATTCTAGTGCTAATATTTTATAAGTGTTTTATACCAATGTACAAGAGTTTGCTGGCAAGAATGAAAGGCAGATACAGTGAGTTACCTTTTTGAACTGCTGTTGTGTATATTATAACACTCATCAACTCAACAAATAAACAGACCAGAAAAGCCCAAGGAGGCCACACTATTAAAATGGGGAAAGGGATCATATTATTGGGAAGAGAAATAAATTATGAAGATTACTTTAATGCATTTGTATCTGAAGATTGGAGTTGCCTGTAGATTAAATATTGTTGTATGTTACAGCTGTAAAGATTGATCCATGAAATCAGATGTTTCTCCTGAAAAGAAATTGCTGATGATCAAAATAAATCATTAGGGGGCAGCACTGGCACCAAATCTCACTACCTTCGTGATGAGCTTCATAAAGACAATCAAAAAAATATTTTTTCTGTTAAGGAGGTGCAGCTGCTTGCAAGTGTATATCTATTTCTCATGTGTGTATATCCTATGAAGGAAGGTGTGTACAAATGTTCACAAGTGCATATTTGGTTTAAAAAGGTTTGTATTTGTTTCTCATAGGTGCGTATTTAATTTGAGAATGTGCGTATTTTTTTCTTAAAGGTGCGTATCTATTTCTCGGAGGTGCGTATTTTTTTCTTAAAGGTGCGTATCTATTTCTCGGAGGTGCGTATTTATTTCGAGAAGGTGCGTATTTATTTCGAGAAGGTGTGTATTTATTTCGAGAAGGTGCGTATTTGTTTCTTGAAGGTGCGTATCTATTTCTCGGAGGTGCGTATTTATTTCGAGAAGGTGCGTACTAGTTTCTCACAGGTGCATACCCAGTTTAGGAAGGTGCGTATCAGCTGCTCATAGGTGCGTATTCACTTTAGGAAGGTGCGTATCTATTTCTCACAAGTGCATATCCTCCCTGTCTTAAGACACACATCTATAAGTTCCAACTGTGTTAGTCTATACTACTTCAAGCCTACATGTACTACATACTAAATAAAATTCACATTTTCAATAACTAGAGGCTGAGAACAGTATTTGATAGGCGTGTGAACTATACGACACAAAAGGAAGGTGCGTATCAACTGCGTGGGAGGTGCGTATCGGTGCGTATCAGTGCGTACCGGTGCGTACCGATACGCACCTAGGTGCGCTAAAATCTATATGCCCGCTCTTAAGCCTTTCGGTGGCGGGAGATATCGCTGCAACATTCTATTCTATATCACTGAATATTCAAGTATTCATACCAGCCTTAGTAGTTGTGCCAAGATATATCTTTTCGCTTGTCGCAGCGGCAATGTAAGTATTATTTGCAAATTTTCTTTCAAGCCGACTAAAGGAAGTTTCAACGGATAGAGTCTTGCCACTTTCTATCGTAGGAGCTCACAGGTTCTACGACACATTGGAAAATTTTCTTTCTCTCATTGGTTACTGGGCGAGCGATTATGTCGCTATAGTTCTCGTCGAACATTTTGTATATCGTCGGAGGAATAGTGGGTACAGCACGACATTGGGATATGACCTAACCCAATGGAATCGCCCTGAACTTCTGCCTACTGGCATTCCTGCCATTTTAGCAGGTTTTTTAACATTTGGACTTGTTATACCATGCATGAACCAAGTATTATTCATTGGTCCGATTGGAGAACGGACGGGAGACATTGGATTCGAAGTAGCGTTTTTCCTGTGTGGTATTTTGTACTTGGGGATGCGGGGCCTAGAGGTCTACTGGAGGGGGAGAATCTAGAAAGTTATTCTGACTTGTAAGCAAAACAAGAATGCAAGTCCTGCCACATACACGAACTATTTGTGTACCGTCAGGCTGGTCATACAAAACCAAGGTCCTGCCAGGATTCGAACCTGGGTCATGGGAATACTCAGTCAGAATCCCATGTGATAACCACTACACTACAGGACCATGCAGAAATTTGTCAAATTCCAATTAAGATTATTAATGTAAGTGTTCAACAAACTTGTAATAAGAATTAAGTATATCTGATTCGAGTTAGGGTTTCTGTAAGAATTGGGGAAGGAGGGAAAGACTTTAGCAAACAAAAAATGAATGTGTTTTATAATAAATAAAACGCCCCGACATATCCTCAAATATTATCTTCAAGCCATCCCGAAGTCTTCTTTAATCATCTGTGCTGCCCTTTCTGCAATGGTATAAATTGGTGCTTGTGGGTGACATTCTGGAATTGTTGGCTGTTGATATGATGAAATTAAGCAAGGTCCAGCAGATCCAATGAAAAAAAAAATACTCACGAAGATACTAGCATCAACAACTCTTACCCCCTTTACACCCCTCACTCTCAATCTCGCATCTGTTACACCTTCAGGATCAGCAGGAGATCCAGAGCTCATTTTAGCAGTGCCAATAGGATGGAACACAGTAATCATATTGTTTCGAATGTAATCCTCCCGATCTTTGTCAGTCCCGTTCTTTGCATTTGCCCATTCACCAACAGGCTCGACGATATACGGATCTGAGGAAGGCTCGGTCCAAGGTGTGGCAGTAAGGAAAGTGTCGGCGTCCCGGAGAGCTTGCATCATTGCTTGGAGATCCCAGTCGTTGGAAAGCAATCCGTAGTCGATAGCGGGATAGGTAAATGTTCCATTTTCAGAGGATGTTAGAGTCAGGGAGCCCTCTGGCAATATTTATTTATACTGGGAACATTCTAAAAAAAGACGGAGAAACGTACTCGATTTAGGCGACACAAGAGCCATAACCACTGTGATATAGTGTCCTTCTTCGGGTGTGACAGCATTGCCAATGGGGGAGAAGCCATTCTGTAAAGTGTTGGATCTGGCGTTAGCATTTTCTGATTTCGATAGGAAGCCAATAAACGACTTGCAGTGAACAGAATCTCCGTATGTGCTGATGTCGGTCCAGTAGATGGATCATCCTCCCCCTCTCCTTGTGGAATCCTCATAAAGCCTATGACATTAGTCGGACTAGTGGTGAACAGGCCACTTCTAGGTGTTTCTTCCCACAGTTCGAGAGTTTGTTCTGTAAGGGTGTTGTTTCGAAGAATGTCATCAAAGGTGCTATTTGATGAAACGCGGTAGTATGTGAGAACAAGTGGATGGTCAACCAAGTTCTTGCCTATTTCATTCAAATTTAATCAGTTCTAGTACATAAAGAGATAACAAATACTTACCGACACCGGTCAAGTCAATCTTTGACTCTACTCCAACTTGTTCCAGTTCATCCTTTGGACCAATACCAGACAACAGCAGAAGGTGAGGTGTTCCGATTGCACCGGCGGAAACAATGATTTCCGAGGATGCGTTCAGAGTCGTGATGGGCCCTAGAAGAGTAATTCAATTGCTGCAAGACATTTAGAAATGCACATGAGATTACCGTCGGCACGTTGAGCAACTTCCACACTAGTAAAAGTGGCGTCGTCTGTTTCGACTAGGCGCATAGCCCTCGTTTGGACTAGTACATCTAGGTTCGGCCTCTCGAGTGCAGGCCGAAGATAGGCAGTGGAAGAAGAGGAACGTTGGCCTCCGCCAGCTGTTTCTTGGTTCAAGCCTGAAGCCGATCAGCTATCAAATTATAGAAAGAAGTACTCAGACTTACCAAATCCAATTGTATCACCGGTGTTCATATCTGCCGTAAACTTGAATCTTCCTCCACTTGTTCCTGCTTGTTCGAGCTCTTTGGAGGCATTGATAACCCGGAAATCGATATCTGTGGGAACATTGGCAAAGTTAACTTGTACAGGTCCATTGCCATTTGAAAAGTTTGGGTCGTCCGCGGGTGGGGGAGGAAGGGTCGGATTATGGAGGGCTGGAACGAGGGTAGATACCTGTAGGACAAGTGTCAGAGCTAAACAATTTTTAAAATATAATTGAAAGGGGATTCACTTTCTTCCACAGTGGTTGAATTTCATCCCATCCCCAGCCTTTATCACCCGTAACGTTCGCATAACTATCGAACAAATCTCGAGAGGCTTGGGTCCATATCATATAGTCTGTCAAATGAAATCTCAGCCTTGATCTTGAAAGGTAACAAACGAAGATATTGAATGATCTAAACTTACTGAGGCTACTGCTTCCTCCCAAAACGAATCCTCTAGGAACTTCCAAGCTTCGCCCGTTTATTCCGGGCTGTGGAACAGTGGTATAATTCCAGTCCACAAGGGTTTCAGGGGTAGTAGGTGCAAAAAATGGAACCTGAACCAACTCGATATCTGCGTCACTGAAAATATCAAAGTTATACGAATTATTATCTATCCCCAGAAGAGACAAAAAAACTAACTCGAGCCCTGCTTCAACAACCAATACTGATTTACTTGAATCTTCGCTCAATCTGCTAGCAACTACATTTCCAGCTGTTCCAGCTATGAAGATTTTGAGTCGATGAAACCCACGGGTAAGATGTTTGGAAACGGCATTACCTCCAATAACAATAAAGTCATATTCAGTCCTAGGCAGATCCTTTGGGTCTGTAAAGAGGGCAGCCTGGACGCTAAATAGTGGGCCGGTAAGAAGGACCAGTGAAAGGAATGACTTGAGGGATAATATTCCCATCCTTATAGCGTTGGAAATATAGATAGATGGATAGATAAATAGATAGGAAAGGTGGTTGTTAAACAGTCAACTCAGAGGAGTCCATTTTAAACTCAAACATTAGGATGGAAACCGGTGCGGCTATGCGTCTCGTCCTGACCACTCGACTTACTGGATGGCTTGACAACATGTCGGTCCCGCTCTGCTCGAGTCAAGTTGAAGGCTCGGGATACCTGCTACAGGACAATCATCCAAAAGGGACAGTATCAGACTTCGGAGAAACTTATTTCTCCGACTGAATACCAGGTACAGGTTTTTAGGTATTTTAATGAGTGCCGTTCGTCAGGGATCTGCTATTTATGAAGACAAGTCGGTATAACCATGAACGAATATATGAATGAGAGCGGGTCTTTGAATATATGATAAACATCTGATACTGCTCAAGTTGGCCGCGACACGCGCCACACATTGTACTTGATACCAATCAATGAAAGCGGCAAAGGCTAAGTAGAAATGAAAGCATGTTTTACCGCTATTACAGTGAGTATTCGTCTCATTCACACACTGCCTTTTTACGGACATCAAGGCACTCACAGCTTTCTTATCGGTCGTTTCAATACCGACGGGTGGATATGTAATTACCGAAGTACGTGAACTTTCCGCCCTTATTAAACCAAAAGCGTACTTAGGCACTATAAAACGGATGGTAGAAGTGTGTGCAGGTTGAAATAAAGAAGTCAAGAATTGGCGAAGGACAAGTTGCAGAACAGTGGAAGTAGTACATGCCCTTAAAATCAGAGACACTTAGGTCTGCAAAAAACGATTATTAGGGCACGGCCTAGAATTCAGTATCTTCCGGTGGCTATACACTTCGGAACCTTTCGCGCTCCAAAAATAACAAGGACAAAGACGTAAGTTCGTGTAAAGCCACTACGGACTGGATACAGACGCTAACGACTACGGGAGAGGACTCGGTCTGTCATAAACCTTGCCAAGAAGATGGACGGAGCAGCACTTTCGGACTGAAAAAACTCTCGAAAATACCATATGGCATTCTGGGCATTGTAGGGAGAAGGGGGAAATGATTCAGTATCGACGGTGCATTTAGGTATGTATGTATCCCGTGTTTTTCTTCGGCATAATCTTACCTTTTTGCATGTGCACGGGTTCTCAAAGCACTTTGTTCGGTGCCATATCTTTTGTGCACCCAAAACTTCCCAATATAACACCGAGAACAATCGCGCGTGTAACTGACGAACGATACTCGCGGATGCACAAGGGGACAAGTTAGACCATCATAAATATAAGCATCAATACGGTCATCTAGACTCTCTTTTTAACTGCACCATAGCTATAGCGGTAGCAGGAGAAGGCTCGGGACGATCTTTTTTGGGATCGGTAAATAGTTCGGCGGTGGTGTAGGAAGGAAGGAGAGGGCTAGGAGGACAATTTTGAATTGGATGGAGGGAGAGGAGGATGGTGAGTTGCAGAGGGTCCGGTGGTTTCTTTTAGGAGGGCAACGGGGATTGGATTTAGCGTGTGATTTGAGGTCTGAGACGATCTGAAAGGCAGGCCTTGGTAAGGGAAAGAGGAAATAGAGACTGATGAGATTACTATGACGCACCTCGAGCGAGAACTCGACGATGGTGTAGGCTACATATTCTCCGGAAGCCACGGGGTCTCTTGTCTGGTTTCTAAGAGAATTGGTTGTAAGCAGGGAGACGTATGGTGCGTTCCAGTCTTCTTCGTCGTCAATATTGACTAGGTTGATAATCTCTGGGGGCTCCGGTGTTTTTTCCTTGTTGGTAGAGGTGATTGTTATGGTCATGAAGCAGCGGTATTTGGCCCGCTATCATGTCAGCATATGCAAACAAGTGATAGTAGGCAGCGCACCTCAAATATGATATTAGCCACATCCATTGACCCTTCTCGAGTCCTTGCTATTAGAGCGTGCTGAGACTGGGAATACGAGTGAAATTGTAAAAGCGTAGGTGAGGAGATGTATCAAACGCGTATGCGTCAACCAAAAGATAAAAGAGTTACCGTCTTCGTAACTGCAACCTTTTCATGACGCTCTGGAGACCACTGGTTATATGTTTCAGTCATTTTCAAAGGATCCCGTCTTGTTCTTGTCCCGAGAATTTCCAATTTGGCACCGAAAGCGAAAGATTAGAGAAACACGAACAAACAACTTTCTTCACAATGGACGTAGCAATGGATTCTACTTCGCAGAAAAGAAAGAGGTATTTAGCCACGTTCTTTCTGGTATCTTATTTGACTTTGTGAATAGAACCAGGTCTCCCTCTGTCATGAACCTCACTCTCTTTTGCTGTCTCGTCGACAGCAGTACTCCTTTCCCAGTGGATATCTCAAGTTCGCGCACCGTTAGCCATCTCAAGGATGCGATCAAGGAGAAGAAACTAAACGTCTTGAAAGAGATTGACGCCGATAGACTCTCGCTCTTCAAGGTTTCTCTTCCGGACGAAGATGGTCTCGCACAAAAGGTAGAGGACGCGGTGAAAGCGAGTAAACCGCTGGACCCGACGATGGAATTACTCGAAATCTTCCCCAATGAACTACCGAAAGAAACAATCCATATTGCGGCGAAGCTACCCGGTGAGCCTTGCATTTAGTCCATTTTGCCCTTCTCACTCTCCGGTCTTCTCCGGTCTTCATGCAATGCAATCCGACGACACAACATAATCACGCTATACGAAAATGACCTGTCCACGATATACTCCTATATCCAACAACACCTCTCCTCGCGTGCACGTAGCAATGGATTCTGTCGGGCGCTCTATGCAGAAAAGAAAGAGGTATTTAGCCATGTTCTTTAGTGTCTTATTTGACTCTGTGAACGGACCCAGGTCTCCCTCTGTCATGGACCTTACTCTCTTCTGCTGTCTTGCTGACAACAGCACTCCTTTCGTAGTGGAAATATCAAGCTCGCTCACCGTTGACCATCTAAAGAAAATGATCAAGCAGGCGAAGCCAAACGCCTTGAAAGAGATTGACGCCCATAAACTCGAACTCTTCGAGGTTTCTATCCCGAGTGGAGGCGATCTCGCACAAAAGGTAGAGGACGCGGTGAAAGCAAGTAAACCCCTTAGGGCTACCATGAAATTACTCAAAATCTTCCCCAATGAACCACCGGAAGAGACAATCCATATTGCGGTGAAGCTACCCGGTGAGTTTTTTGCCTTTAGTTCATTTTGCCTTACTCACTCTCCGATCTTCTCCTGTCTTAAATGTATAACCTTCTCATGTAATGCAATTCGGCGATACAACATGATCACGCTATATGAAAACAACCTCTTCCCGTTGATGCACTGCCTGTGCACGATGGATTCCTACACCCGACAACACCACACCCACCCACTTCATGCATGCACGCACGTATTCCTTCTCATCCGAAATCTAATCCGACAACATAATACATGATCATGATCATGCTACCTCACACCCAACATTTCCCAACGACGATAGCCTCACAGGTGCAGGATAGCCGCCGGAGTATCTTGGAATCAGCAGTGCATCGAGAAGCACCCTTAATTGATGCTCAATTATACAAATTAAGAGACGTTCAGACTATTAATCATCCCGATGCCATCTTCAACCACCGTCCTTTGGAGCTTACTGGGCCACCAATCACGATATACCATCCAGTTTTCTCAAACTTCCTTCGTTCAATGTCTGTTCCTACGGAAACCCTTGAATTTACGGACGCGGAACTGGAGAAAGCGATGTATCTCATCACCATCGCGACTGAATTCTATGGTCACGAGAACAGTCGGAGGGACGCAATTTGTAAAATCCTGGAGGGTTTCGATTTCGGGACTTTTATAGCCTACCACAACGCGCAGCAAAAGCAACGCATGTTTTCAGCTAGTGCTTTCATGCGGACCGAATGCTCTCTGATGGCAGACGTCAAAGCCTATCCCAGCTTTCTAGAGGTCAAAAATGAGATAGGCGAGGGTGGTACAGATCCTATTGCCCAGGCCGAATGTGATTATGTCGCAGTCGTTACCTCGGATGAGGTAGGCGGTTGAGTGTTGTTCTTACAATGAGTTTGCAACTGATTTTCTGCTGTAGTATACTTCCATTCGACAAGCATGCTGCTGCCCCAGCCTTCTTATTGGGATAGCGGGTCCAAATCTAACAGTCAGCGGCGCTGTCTTTACAGACCACCTGGTCTCCCAGCGTCTGACTGACTATATCTATCTCGGACCAGTACCTTCCTATGGTTCGCTGTCTAGCCCCCACGTCCAACGGATCTACCGAGTCGCTCAACTCATTCGAGCCCTCGAAGCAACCTTCGAAGAGCTCAGGAGCTTCTATATGCAACTGAAACCTCTACCCCAACCCAGTGATGGGTTCCGTTCTCCCCACTTTGACAGATACTCTGTTGGGCACGAGAACTTTCAAATCACATATCTTGGACGTTTGTGCCCTGAATTCCCAAAAACGGCTGTCTTTAAGGCCGAGGCGAGGAACATTGATTCAGGGGCAACCTGCGAGGTCGTGGTCAAGTTCACGTATTCTTATGGTAAAGAGGGTCACGAGCTCCTGGCCAAGTGCGGTCTCGCCCCTGCTCTCAAGTACTGCGAACGAGAGGATAGTGTTGGTGGTATGCTTGTCGTTGTGATGGGCTGGGTGACAGGTGAATGTTTCTCTGGTCGAACAGAAGATGGTGAGGTGATTCAGTCCTTGAGGACGGCTGTGAAGGTTCTACATGACAACGGACTTGTTTTTGGTGACCTGCGTGCGCCAAATGTGCTGGTGAATCGTCAGGAGAAGACTGTCAAGCTCATAGACTTTGATTGGTGTGGCCCTGATCGTTCTGCACGGTATCCTATCACCATCAACTTGAACACCGACCCTAGCTTTCCCTACATTAACTGGCATTCGGACGTAAAGCGCGGGGGTCTGATTGCAAAAGCGCATGACGCCCATATGTTCCGCGTGCTCACTGGTATGCAGCTTGATGGTCAACAGTAACGGTAACTTTTAATGGTAGCGCGGCGTAGTTCGTCCTTATATATGCCTGGTTTAATCAATTTAAAGTCGTCGCTCGCCCCGGCGTCATTTTCTCCCTTCGTAAGCGGAAAAGAGATCGAGGAGGGTGATTAGACATAAACAAGATCGAGTAGACATAAGCAAGATCGAATTCGAAATGTTTTGCAGAAGAGTTTCCAGTGATCGCAGGTTGGGTTTTATATATCCGCTATAGGTATTTCGTTAACCGCTCCTGCTACGAACGCTTCTTTTTCTGCTATTCTGCTGCTCCATCAACCTTGACAGTGCCTTACTCAGACTTCTTTTAACAAAAGACGCCCTCAGAATCTATACTGGCTCGCGTATCCCAAGCCGCCGGAACGTTCCTGTCTGCTTAGTACTCTAGAGATGACCATTGGATCCGTCAATTTTGTAGTATGAATCGAACGAAGAATTGCAAGCATGCGAGTCCTGGAGCAGAAGTTTTCTGCCACTTCGACCTCGACATACGTGTCCCTGATGTTCAAGTCTGGAGGCTTATGGCATGCTGATTTCATTGAGAAGCAGAGATCACTCACTTGGAGGCTTGGGTGTACGTGATATCGAAGGCGAAAGAGAGACCACCGAGATTGAGTGTTGCGCAAATTTGGAGGATGAAGTTGATCCTTATTGTTAAAACGATAAACATTACTACTACTTACAGAAAATAGATTGAAACGCGATGATACGGAGCCCATAAGAGTCTAGAGAGAAACGGAGTATTATATGTTATGAGCAATACACGCTTCTAGCGTGACCAAAAGTTCGTCCAGCCTCTCCTTCATTATCCACAATTCCCTGATACGCCGCTTCTGCGTAGATTCTTCGACATTCAAGTTGAAGATAGGACTTGGAGGTGGGTTATAATCTAGTTTATCCTTGACCGCTCTAACTAATTCCTTGACGTAATCCACGGTCTCTTTCGAATCAAGAGCCTGAGCGTCATGTGGCTTGCCATTCATCTTGAGTTGTTGGTACAAAATTTCCAAGAAATCGCTACCAATATATGAGGACGTTGGGTTGGCTGCCTTCCAAATCTCGTCCTTGAGCACCTCAAGAAGACTCTTTTCCTGAGTCTGTTCAATGGCATTTTCCGCGTGTTTAGTGTGTGCTCGGGTTTCGTATGGGTATCCTCGACTATATTTGATAGGAGAATTGGAGGTAGGAAATTGAGAACGACGGGGCATTGCTAGGGAAATCTCTGGATATTAGACTTGGATTTGCGGCAAGAGGAAGAGTCGCTTGAGCTTGAAGTGATACCCTCTGTAAAACGATACTCGACACATTTATACAATGTGCTAAGCCGTGCTTTGACCAGAAGTCGGTGGCATCCGGTTGGCTTCTGAAATTATGAGCTTGATCCTGCTTGGACATCGGTTAGACAATGCAATGATTTGGCCAAAAGAGTGTCTCAAAGTCCGTGCGCGCACCCAGGACGCATTGGCCATCTTACAGAAAACAAGACGAGGCAGATTTCTGAGCTGTAAGTTTGTAGATGAATGGTCTCTTCATAGCAAACTCCCCTCATTTTTCCCCCCTTCACGTTATAACTGACTTGTTGGCCTTCAGGTCTGGGTTTATGTCTTTGAATAACCCAAGGACATTAACGAAGGATCTAGGCACATTCGGAAAGATAAAAGCCTGAGGGTATAGATAAAGCAGTAGACCTTCGGACTATGCTGCGCGAACGCAGTCACAATCATCGAGAATTCTCACCCGAGGAGGAATCAGCAGCGGAGAGGCTGCATTTGCAAAACTCGATGCCTGGATGTTCAAAAAGGTGGTCTTACACAAAAGTCATATGCAGACATAAATAAAAGATAGATATTATCAATTTATCCTTCCTATCTACTTATATGTTATATTATCAACTGTGCTTGTAGACTTCAAGCTTTCAATGCAGCTAAAACTTTTCTAGCAATCCAAGAGTGTGCATGCGTACTGGGACTAGAAAAGATCAAAAGTTTCAGTGACCTAGAACCATAACTTGTGAAATAAACTGACTGAAACTCATCCCAAAATACCATCTCGTCGGGATTCTCGCAAAGGGTAACATGATCGGTCTCTTGGTAGACACCAACCAAACAGCTTCCGTAGGAACCCAACGGACTGAAACCATATTCTTGAGGTTCACCGTAATAGTCCCATTCTTCAAATAGTCCACCAAGGTCAACGTGCTGTGAATTAGCATTTGGATTGCGAACATTGTCGACCGTCATATCCATGTATAACTGACGAAGCTCCTTTGAGAAGGTGCCGAGTTCACGTTGAGCCAATCCCGAGAGATAAAAATCATACGGAATGCGTGAAAGATCGGGATAGCTGAGGAACAGAAAGTGTGCACTTGGGTACGCTGCCTCTAGGTTCGTTTTACTCGCCATCAGTGCTTGGAACGATTGAGATGCAGTAACTTTTGGATTGAAAATTACATCGTTTGCCCCGCCGAGAAATACGAAAAGTGGGTGATCGGTAGCAAAAGATTCTGGTGGTGACTTCAAAAACTTGGCGACCTGTTCATCGATAGAAGGAACAGCAATGGTCGAGCTGGGGCCAGTAAATCCTTGGACCACCGTGTTCGATGTGGTAGCTGGTGAACGAGAAGAGTCAAAAACACCACTTTAATCTGATATCAGTTCCTACCTCCTCCTATAGCATTGTCATAAAGTGGCACAGAGAGGTTACCTATTAGAGTAAGAGATTTAGGACCATAATCATCATGGAGCTGAACATATTGTGTATTTAGCACTTGCACTGAGCTCGTGGCAATTGCTTAAGTTACTACATGATTTCTACCTAATATTTATACTAGAGTAACTAAATCAGTGTGAACAAAGAACAATAAAACCTGTGGTGTAGTACAGCAAATGACAATAGATGACTGCGCTGATAATCAAGAAGTATGAAGCTGTTGTGTAGCATATGGGTTAGAACAATAGCTGTAAAATGAATTCTGATAGAAATGTAAATCAATGATTCCAACATTACCCGCTACGAATTCAATCCATACTGGGCCGTTTGAGAATCAGCCTTGAAAGCTTTTCAGCAAACATCAAAAATTACTGATATTCATGGAAGATGTATCACGCTTACTAGTTGGGGTTTGCAGGCCAGGTCTGGTTGGACAGTACCCAAGCTCCGTTCCCTGTAATCATTTCAAAATCATGTAATAGACGGATAAGGAAAAGATACTACCATTGTCCGTGAACGAGTCTCCAAAGGCTACGATGGAAGAAAATTGCTTTGCTGTCTGAACAGGTGCGGCTACTGCATTCAAAGCATGAAGTATGACCGCTATTGATGAGCAGAGAACTGTAGAAAGCATTTGAGCTAGTCGGCGCTATGGGTTGCTTTCAGAGTGGATACCTTTTATACAGTCTGAGCTCAATTGAGTCAGGGGCAGGCTTCTAGCCGTTTGAAGATGTCTACTCCGTACCAGATGAGTATCAGTGCGGATTCACCTTTGGACCAGACGGGCAAAGTCGTGGGAAATCAGTTCGGCCAGTTCCGAGACTATAATAGAGTTGCAATACGAATATTTGAAATGCTGAAAAATCGTCTCTGGTCCCAACTCCAGACTGTCGTTAAAGTTGTTCTGGTGTCCCTCACCATCTGAGGGAGAATTTGATTTATTGCTTCCACGCTAGAACCAGATTATACCTGGCTTAGTCCATACGACGTGGCGTTCGAAGGCCGAAGACTATTGGCTTCCAGTATTCTCAAACTTCGTCTGCTCTTCGCACCCGATGTCTGCGATTAACTTTGACACTAATGGCTACTCTACCCAATTTGAAACTCGCCGCGATCTCCAGCCGTATCTATCAAGGAAGTTTCCGGAAAAGTATCGTCTACTAAAAGAAAAGTATGGTGCGATGGAAGTGATTTGGAACGATGTTGATGTCAGTTCTTGTCATTGCGGATGTCATGTTTACTTTGTGTTACAGGACGTGATTGTAGACCTTCAGCCGCCCCACGATTACCTTGAGGAAACCGGCAAGAATGAACGTGCTAGAATGGGAGTGTCGCAAAGAGTCGACACTAGTTTACTTGTCGAGGAGTAGGAAATACAGAGGTCTAGTCCAAAGTTGACAAGTTAGATTAGAAACAGAGAGGCGACTACAGTTACTTGCCTAGTCCAAAGTTGACAAGAGATCAAGCTGAGGACTAGGGGTTTACAGGGGAGCCTTAAGTACTACGAGGTCTACTGTCTAATGACATCAGACTAAGGAGTAGTGAGTTCATACATGACGATAGGGCGAGGTGAACGGAGTATGCTACTAAGACACAAGGTGATTAGTGGAAGTAAAGGGGGCACGAGTTTGAGGAAAGGTTGTGGCAAGGTAAAGGACCAAACGATCGGTAAGCTACAGTGAGGTGATATAAGTGAGTATGTGAAATGACTAGCGGAAAATAGGTAGTTCGTGACATTACCCCCCTCCTAATATTCATCGTCCGCGATGATTAAGGTCGGGAAGGTGCATCTGGGTGAGTTTTGTGGAATTTGGTGATTAATCTTTTGCAGTGAGTTAGGTTCGTGAAGGGTTCCCAGGAATTATTAGCGTCTCCTTCTCCTTTCCATTTGACCAAATATTCGAGTCTCCTCCATCGGACTCGGCTATCCAGTATCGATTCTACTTCAAATTCTGGTTCGTCCTCTCCTTCGAGTTCAATGGGCACGGGCTCTTTCGGTAGTTCGCCATTAACTTCGTTTCCTCTCCAAGGGTAAAGCTTGCTGGCGTGGAACACCGGGTGGATTCGGGAGAGGGAGAGGGGAAGGTCTAAGCGGTAGTTAACTCGACCGATTTTCTGCACTATTTCGAACGGGCCTAGTTGTCGGTCTCCTAATTTTTCGCTTGATAGCTTCAAATCTATGTCTTCCCCGCTCAGCCATACCCAATCGCCGATTCCGTATTTCGGTAACTTCCCTTCCGACCTTTCCGCCATTTCTCTTTTGGCTAGGTGAAGCGCCGCTCCAGCATCTTTTCGTACTTCTCTCAGTATTGTCAGCCGATCTTCGACGCTTTGGTTGTGGGTCCTTCTTCCTATGGGTATGTTGAAATGTGGCAGATATCCGTATTCCACTTCGAAGGGTGAAAGTCCGAGAGCCGAGTGGGTACGCGAGTTGAGGACGAATTCCGCCATGGGTAAGTGTTCTGCCCAGTCATCTTGTCTCCTTCCCACAAAGATGCGAAGGTACTTTTCCACTTCTTGGTTTGCCCTTTCTGTTTGTCCGTTTGCTTGGGGATGGTATCCCGACGTTAGGGAGGATTGGATGCCTAGGCGTTTAAGCAGTAGCCTCATGAGTTCAGCTGCGAACTGGGGGCCTCTGTCCGATACGAATTCTAGGGGGAGTCCATGCAATCGGAAGATGTCTCTGTAGTACAGATCCGCCGTTTCTTCGGCCGTAATGTTCGTGGTGCATGGTATGGCGTGTATTTGTTTGCCATAGTGATCTACACACACAAGGATGGCGTCGAATCCGTTGGAATCTGGAAGTTGTGTGATAAAGTCTACTCCCACTTTTTCCCAAGGGCCTTTGGGCACTTCCAAGGGTTGGAGTGCCGTTCGGGGGTGTCGGAGAAGTCTTTTTCGGGCGCAAACTTCACATCCCGACACGTATTTTTCGACAAAGGATCTCATAGTGGGCCACCAATAATGGGAACTCACCAGGTCATAGGTGGCGTGTACCCCTCCGTGTCCAGCTCCTCTGTCGTCGTGGCATTGCTTCAACACTTCTTTTCGTAACTCCTTTCGAGGTGGAACGTACACCTTCCCTCTTCGGTAGATGAGTCCGTCGTCTTCTTCCCATTCGGCCACTCCGTCTGCTAATCTCTTTAGCCCTCCGCTTCTAAGCCGCTGTATTCCTTCGACTACTTCCGCATCTCTTGTAGTTTCCATTCTGATTCGCTCTTCCAGAGGGTTTTCTAGGCCGATCGCGGCTATCTGGGCGAAGTGTTCGGGAGATAGCACCGTTTGTTTCAGATTGTCCTCTTGGTCGGTGGTTTGATGATGAGGCATTCGGGATAGGAGATCTGCAATCAGGTGCTTCTTCCCTGGTCGGTGGACTAATTGGAAATGGAAATTGGACAGTCGTAAAGCCCATCGGGCTTGTCTTCTGCTCAAATCTTGGGCCGTCCTCCAGTACTTCAGGTTGTCGTGGTCTGTGATTATCAGGAAGGGTTCGGGTAGTCCTTCGAGATAGTGCCTCCATTCCTTCAGCGCTTCAATGATGGCTAGCATTTCTCGGTCGTGAATCTCATAGTTGCGCTGAGTTTCATCCATGGAAGAAGACCGGTAAGCGATCGGGTGCCATTCATCGTCTTCTAGCTTCTGTGACAGGACTCCGCCCGTGGCATATCCAGAGGCATCGACTTCTACTCGGGTTGGTCGGTCCGGTTTCCACAGGGCTAAAACGGGTTCTTCCACAAAGCGTCGTTTGAGGAGTTCGAAAGCTCGTTGTTGCCGTTTCCCCCATTGGAATTCTATTCCTTTCTTGGTCAAGTCATTCAGGGGTCGCGCAATACCGGAAAAGCTTCGGACGAATCTTCGATAGAAATTAGCAAACCCTAGGAATCCTCGTACCTCGCGAACCGATTTAGGTATCGGCCATTCTTCCACTGCTTTTACCTTCGCTCGGTCCATTCGCACTTGGCCGTGTCCAATGATCATTCCTAGGTACTCGATCTCCTCTTTCTCGAACTCACATTTCTCCGGTCTGAGGTAAAGGTCATATTCCTTCAGCCTCTGTAGTACTTCCTTCACGATTTCCCTGTGTTCTTCTAGATCTCGAGTGAAGATTAAGATGTCATCCAGATATACTGCTACCTTTCCTTCCGAGATCAGGTCTGCGAAGATGGTATCCATGAGGGCCTGGAACGTGGCTGGGGAGTTCGTGAGCCCGAAGAACATGACATTAGGTTCGAAAAGTCCCCGATTAGTGGAGAAGGCCACTTTCCACTCGTCTCCTTTCCGGATTCGAATGTTGTTATAGCCCCACCTCACGTCAAACTTGGTAAAATAACGGGCGTCCTGCAGCCGCCCAATGATGTCCTGAACTAGGGGTAAGGGGTATCAGTTTCGGATCGTATACTCGTTAAGCTTTCGGTAGTCCTGAACGAACCGTAGCTTGCCGTCTTTCTTCTTTATAAAGAATACTGGTGACGCGATTGGCAATTTAGACGGTTGGATGTATCCTTTCTGAAGGTTGTCTTGTAGGAAGCGTTCTAATTCCTGCTGTTCGTTGATCGACATGGGGTATACTTTGGTACGAATGCTAGCCGGGGCGTCTGGCGTTAGTTCAATAGCATGGTCCCAGGGTTGATGTTCTGGAAGCCTCTCTGAACTTTCTTCGGCGAAAACCCTCTTATACTCCCGGTACTCTGGTGGCACCATCTCTTCGAAGCTTTTCTCCGTTTTCTTAAGGTGTTCTTTTTCTGCGATTTGCTGGGAGTAGGTGAACCCGGCAGAACACCAAACTTCATCGGTTAGATCTTCAATTATCCCTTCCCTCTTCCAGTGCCTTCGAAGTTTTCGGTTAGCGGCGAATCGTATCGGGACCTCTTTTTCTTCCTCTGGTTCAGTCCCGCTTACATCGGCTTCTTCTTCCATCTGCATTTCTCTCAATCTCCAGTTTATGGTCGGATTGTGTTTCTCCAACCATGGGAGTCCCAAGATTACTTCTTCCTTCCCTATGTCCGTAATCAGAAACTCCGTCCATTCGCTTACTCCGTCTATTATGAGTTTTACTTTAGCGAAGCTTTGGATCTGTCCAGCTTGGTTCTCGGTCCCGTCAATATTTCTGACCTTGATTGGTCGTTTGAGCGGTAAGAGGGGAAAGGAGTTTTCGGTGGCAAATTGTTCTTTCATGAAGAGTCCTGTGGCTCCGCTATCTATCATGGCTGCGGTTTGAACTTTGTCCTGCTTTCTTCCTTGTATCGTTATGGGGATGCGAAAATGCGAGTCTTTTTCAATGGTAAATACGGTAGAGACGTTACATGCAGGTAGGTGATCGTACAAGGAAGAGTAAGCAGGGGTATTAAAATCGTTCGTGGAAGACGTCGGGCGCGCAGCTTTCGTTCGACGTCTCTTCAAAAATCCTCTTGTTTCTCGAGCAGGGTGGCCAGGATCTTGTTCTGTTGGGCCATGGCATCTCGGAGGGTCTGAATTTCTTTGGTTACGTCAGCTGGAACAGAAGCGGTGGTTTTCGGCTGCGGAGACGGGGTGGATGGTCCGTCTTCGAAGAGGGAGAAGGTAGAGGAGGCCGCTACTTGTTGTCCTCTTCCTCCTCGTCGTGCCTTGTTTCCTCTTCCCTTTTCCATTCCCAGATACTTGTCCTGGCAGACACGCTCTACGTGACCCATCCTCCCGCAGTACCTGCATTTCTCATTCTTCCAGCTACAGTTGGTCTTGATATGCTCCTCGGATCCGCATCCGAAGCAGCGCCCCCTCATCTTCTGAAGGAAGTCTTCTCGGGTTTTGCCGTTACCTCCGGTCCGGGTGGCGTCAATATCCATGGCATTCGGGTCGGAGGATTTAAAATTTCCGGTGGTTGTGTAGGTGGGGTTATGGAGGGCTAGGTCGATGGTGCAGGCTCGTCGGATGGCCTGGTCAAGACTGGTGGTTTTTCCTTGTCCCAGTTCGATGGAGATCATGTGGACGCGAATATTGCTGTTCAGCCCATTGCAGAACCGTTCCATCAAGTCGGTATCGGAGAACCCGGTCCTCCCTCCCACGTCTTGGAACTGCTGTGCATAATGCGCTACCGAGAGCTTCCCTTGTTTCATTCCCTTGATCTTCTGCCTAGCTTCTGCCTCTTCATCTGCAGACCCGAAGCGAGTTTTAAACTGCTTTTCGAATTCTTCCCATTTGCTGTCAAACGGGAACTTGGTCTCCGATCCTGCTATACTCGAATTGTTGGCCAGATTGGCATAGTGTGCTGCCCAATCGGCTGCGTTTCCATGCATAAAAGAGAGAGCCGAGAGGATTCGGCTCGGGTCATCGGTAAGATCTTTCTGTTGCGCTCCCCAGATTTTGAACATAGAAAGGAATCTCCTGACGTCATCGGATTTTCCTTCGAACGGTTCTGGCTTGCTGGTGCTAGATTTTCTGGGTTTTGGATTGTTCGTGTTTTCGATAAAGGAGTCTAGCTTTCGCTGAGTCTGCAGTTGTTGTTCTGCCAGTTGTTGGATGAGGTTGTTTATGGCTTCCATATCTTCGTCAGTTACGATGGGAGAGCCCGGCGCAGGCGGAGAAGGCGGCGGCGCAGAATACGAGGTTGGGTCAACAGGTGGTGGCGGTGGCGGCAGCGGTCGTGGAACCGGGGCTGCAGGTGGCACAGATGTTTCTGTGGCTTGGGGCGTTTGAGCGGAATCTTCAACTTCTATAGAAGACGGGGATTCCTGGGCGGTGTGAGCAGACGATACTGACGACGGAGTTTCTGGCAGCGGGAGTACAAGAGATAGCGGTGGGGGCAAAGATGTCGGTAAGTTCGGTTCAAATGGCAGAGGGTATTCTTCCTCTGGAGTTTCTGGGCGAGTAAACGGTAGACCTCGGACGGGGTTAACACGGTAAGTAGTTCCTCGATACTGGTATGTAGACGGAGTTCGGATGGAGTATAAAGCGTGCGGGCAAGGAGTAGAATCACAGTTGTAGAAGACGTTGTCTTCAAGGTAAACGGCTCGACCCTGGAGTACGTCGAAACCGTGCGGATGTTCCTCGCAGTCAGTGTAGTCTGCTGAGAAGGACGTCTTGTTTGTGGTAGGGACGATCTATGTGCGGAGATCGTCGGTACACCGGTTGGAGAGCTTGATCTAATGTCGCAAAGAGTCGACACTAGTTTACTTGTCGAGGAGTAGGAAATACAGAGGTCTAGTCCAAAGTTGACAAGTTAGATTAGAAACAGAGAGGCGACTACAGTTACTTGCCTAGTCCAAAGTTGACAAGAGATCAAGCTGAGGACTAGGGGTTTACAGGGGAGCCTTAAGTACTACGAGGTCTACTGTCTAATGACATCAGACTAAGGAGTAGTGAGTTCATACATGACGATAGGGCGAGGTGAACGGAGTATGCTACTAAGACACAAGGTGATTAGTGGAAGTAAAGGGGGCACGAGTTTGAGGAAAGGTTGTGGCAAGGTAAAGGACCAAACGATCGGTAAGCTACAGTGAGGTGATATAAGTGAGTATGTGAAATGACTAGCGGAAAATAGGTAGTTCGTGACAGGGAGGGCCGACCTTGGTCGCGATAGTGCTGGTGAGATATCGTGCATTTTTTATTGTTTTTCTCATATAATGGACCATTATCAGGTGTGCCTATCCGTCCAGTAACATCGGCCCTCCTCAGGTCTCTGGCGGAAGCTGAAAGGAACTTCTACAAGACTGAACTTGATCTCTTCCGCACGGAACTATCGCCGTATCTATACAGATGGTCTTACAAGACATGAAATTATGCCAGACCTCAATGGCAATGCACCTCAACTTGAGGACCTTTCTTGAATCCACGGTTCGTTTGCCAAATCGCTCGCTTTGCCATCCATAATACCGTCATCCGAGCTGGAATGTGGGACACTGTTGTCAAGTACTTGCAGGAAGTAGAGAAGCTCGATGCCGAGAAGGGACGAATGGGTGCGCTGGACAAGAGAGATGAGCTGATCCTGGCAGTGAAGAAAATCGTCGAGGCTAGTACGAGAAATGTAGAAGACCAGATCACGAGAGCGAATAGGCTCAGATTTGGGAAACAGATTTTGGAGACGCATCAAGGTAAGTACTGTCTTTAAGGACGTGTTCTACTTACGTGGCCAATAGAGCAAACCAGACTTCATGGGTACTGAGATCCAACTTGTGGGTGATCTTCGAGTCATGGACAAGTTGATTCCGATTCTCGTGACGAAGGATGACATCAAATACTCTCTTATCCGATTTGCCTCTCAACAACGCGACCTTTTACCCGGATGGAAAGCACTAGACTATTACAATGATTTAATCAACTGTTTTCGCGCGGCTGACGAGGACAAAATCAACCTTCTCCCTCAAAATATTGTGAATCTTATCACCCACTTGAATCGACTCGATGTACGTCTTCCCGTTTTCCTCGTTCGCATAAGGTTTATTCACAATCGCTTCAGGAATATTGTGATAAATATAAACACTTTACTACTTTTACTAATCTCTAGAATAAAAAGGCTGCAAATTACGCAGAACCTGTCCTCGAGAAGTCGAGCAATTGAATATAAAAGTAACAGACAAAGTAAGTAATAAGGACTCTAGTACCTTTACAGTTACAGACGCTAAAGTATAAGCATAAAAGGGTCTTTTGAACCGTTCAATAAATCACGGTAGGGAGCAGGAATGAAATTTAAAGCTTATCAATTACCGGGAGGCGCACCAGATATTGTGGCTCCGTGGGGAGATGTCGCAGAGGGAACAGACACTGATCCCCAAGGACCCATACCGTATTTACCTTCGACAGTAGCAGCAGACCAAGCAGAATCGTCAAAGCCAGGCTGTTCAAAACCGTCAGGAGTCTCTTTGTTTACCTTCCACTTCTCATCAGTGATAAGATAAGTAACGGAAGAACAGTCGAGGCAAGAGCTTGGATCTTCTGAGGTGATCTGCATGGATACTAAAACGCCAGCAGGACCACCTGTATTTCTGCCGAAAACTGCAATGACAATTTTTCCGTCATCGGCTTGGATGTTGTCAACAGCAAAGCGTTGAGCATTAGTATAGACTGTCCTGCTACCAATGAACTGGCCGTTGATATACAGAGAGTACTCGTTATCCACCACGATAAGAACTTCGGCGTCCGCCGAAGTATGTCCAGGGGGAAGAATGACAGTACGACGGAAGGCATGAGCACCAACCGGAGCTGAACCACCCGGGCTCGATAAGTCTTTGGTCCATATCCAAGACGCAGGAGCAAAAGAGACTGGATCAGACCCCGCAATCTGAACATTATCCCAATCGTGCGAAAGAGTACTGGGATAAGTAGCTTTACGAGTAGTCAAAGCCCAGGATGAATCATCAAATGAAAGTTGTTCCCAGCCGTCAGGAATAGTAGGCCCCGTTACACGCCAAGTCTCATCAGAGGCGAGCGAAGAAGTGGTTCCATCGGTGTAAGTGATCTCGGCAGTAACAAGCAATCCACCAGGATTTGGATCATTTGTCACATTGAACGCAATGACGTTTTTGAATGGTTGTAGGGGAACGCAATATGTACTAGAGGTGACCCAGTTGTCCTTGGTAGCAACATATTCTCCATTGATAAAGAGAGTTGCGAAATCGTCGCTGGCAAAAGCAATTTTGATTGTAGAGGGAATGTGATGGATCATGGCTTGTAGCCATTAGTAGTATTTTCCCTTTTCGAGTCTCGATCCACCTCACCTACAAATGCAGTGCTTCGGGTATGCTTCGGACATCAATTTCTCCTTTATTCTACTTATTTCTCCATAGTTCTACAGCTTATCGTGAATATTCTATAATATTCTAGCTAATCTACATTATTGTATATAAGTAGCTAGGTAGCACAATGTACGAGAGCCTTTCCTACCTTGCAATACACATCTGTGTTCTGCCCTTACATCTTGACTGATAGTAAGTTTCGGCATCCTTTACAACGCGCTAGCTTGTATTGGCTGCTATTTCTGACCTCTACTGACGCCTTTGAGCTCACTGAGTGTTCAGAATACCTTCGGTTTCCTCTGTAACGCGAAAGCTTACTTGGATTTTGCCGAATTAGGCTTCATCATTTCATCATTAATCAACTTAGAGTTTTCCGAGCCCGAAACTAGCCCGGTTTCATTACAGGGAATCTGGTTTCCTTGGGACGTATCAATTGTTTTGCGGAAGGCTCGAGTACCGACAGAAGTGTCCCCGGACCAGATCCATTGGAGTCCTTTGAAGCTCAAGCCGTTTCCGGTTCCACGTGAGTCAAGAGAGCGACGGCCTTCGGAATAAGGGAAAGGATATGGGCAAGCGTTTGTGTCTCGTTTGGATACTTTGGAAATAGAATTAATAAATTGAGCTATTGACGAGGGCATCCTGACATACAGTCTGCAGGTGAAGCTGATACAATAAAAACGTTCTGTATGATACAGAGCAGACAAAGAGCGACAAGAGCTAAGAAGAATGATTATGCAGAGCTTGATAATAGAGGACTGCGATTGCTTACTTCTGAGCATACCACTAGAATCGGAGCGGAGTCTTTGGAAAAAGTCATGAGCGGGGCCTTATATGTCAGTTGATACTCCACATCAGACATCTGTCCAGGAAGGAATGGAACTTATCAGTGTCGAAGAATAGTGAGTAGACAGCTGGAATGCATGTCAAATTAAAATTGGCGCTGATTGTATTTTTGTGTTTTTTTTTTTGAATTAACTAAGGAAAAAAAATTTTACAATTTATTACGGGTACAGCGAGATTGACATTTCAAGATAGCAGGGATGAGAGTTTGGGCGAGCTTTGCAAAAGAAAGCAATTTGCAGGTCCCAATACAACCTGAAAACTGTGAAGCATGCCTTCTGTCAGCCCAGACATTCATATCGTCAGCTGTTGTTTGATCAAAATATCATTCTGATCTTCTATGTACGTATTGAATATGTCAGAAAGGATCACTGGGATTCAGAATGGGCTTGCTTCGCCGTACTAAGTGAGTGACCGTTCGGTTTTGAATTGTAAATCTTCGAACCTTAAAATTTATTCTTGGACTAGGAATGAAATGGTAATAGGTCTTCGCTGTGCATGGCAACTACGAGGCCTTTGACATAAAATATGAGCAAAAGATAATAAAACGGCCACAGAACGAACAGATAAGATAAACTTCAGAGCCTGCACCATCATTGATTCTGTAGCTTGCAGCTATAAGTATGTATTTGAAGAACTTCGGGAATCAGATAGTATGTCATTCTGGGATAATGTTCGCCAGTTGATCTAAATATACTTGGGATCGTTCTTGTACGCTGATCTCAACTCGTGAATAACACGCTTGCACGAGGATGATAGGATCTTCTCTATCGATTTGGTGCCGTGAGTCGAGTTCCGACAAAGATTTCCTGCTTCTTTCCAGATCTTGAGACAAGGCTCCCTCATCACTAAAATGCTAAGTCTCAACTGGATGACACCAGGATCCTTGACAGGCCAGAACGAACGTGTCTTGCATCCATGCTATTGCACGCATTTTTCGACTCGATGATGGCAACCCCTGGCAGTTCGATGATTGTACGAACGCTGGATTATCCAGTGAATTCTTGTGTGACGTGGGTGGGATGGAGCTTTGACTCGGTAAGCGAAATTTGATCACCGTGGTTTATGCGCTCCCCAGGCATACATGGCCGTTCGGCTGCGTTTCCTGTAGGTATCTTGTAATTCTGAGTGAATTAAGATGCGAAATTAGTACACAACTGGTATCCAAGACCCCTACTTATGAAATAGTACGATACTTGCAAAGTTACTGATTAAATTGTCTATATTCCTGAAAAATGAATGTTTGAATTAACCATTCATTATCATCCTCGTCGTCAAGGTGCGTAGCAGGGTTAATTACGATTACTATCATTTCTGTTTTCAATCCTCGTGAAAACTAGTTGCAACACAGAAAGTAACGGTAGTTACTTTCTATTTTGAACAGCACTACTATCTCGAAAGCTTCAGCGATAAACACCATTCCTCCCACCTCTCTTCCTGTTCTCTGGCATTTTCTCCCTTTTCATCCGAACATCTCTTTCAATAGGACAATTACAAATGCTGGCAAGTTTGACTAATAATAAAGTACAGCTGTGTCGCTGTTGTTGGTGATCAAAGAGACGAGTTCCCTTTTCTCGGGGCACAAAGGACTAGATTGCTGGGTACAATAATTACAGATGGTGCGGTGCGTTCATCGGATCTGACTCTGGGTCAGGGCAGAAATATACCATGAATAGAAAGTGGGCCATCGCTTTGCGTGGCAGGTACGAGGCCTCAAATCCGGGCCGTAAACTGTACGAACTAGTGCCGAAGGTTGATGAGATGATCCACTTATGTCAGCGACCTTCCAAATGGGTTTGCGCACGAAACTCTGCCAGGCGAGTTCGAGTTTAGTAAGACGAGACCTCCGTAAACTCCGGCCTCGTAATCAACGGGTTTTTGACCATTTTTAGCTGTTTTCTTTTTCAAATATTTCTCTCAAAAAAAATACTATTGACATAGGGTCAGCTGCTACCCCCCCCCATTTTCGATGCTTCCCTTTCTGATGGTGCTAATGGATTGATCCAAAAAAAATCATTTGTTGAGCTAGAAAAATGCCTTTTATGGAAGGAGGTCATTTTCGAGGATCTCACTTTGGGTACAGAAAACTCAGAAATGATCTATATTTTGATTCTACAACTTGTTTGAGGCAGAAATATGCACTCAATCCCTAGATACAGTAGAAAATATAGGGGACCATTACTTTTCGTGACCACGAGTAGTAATACTTCAGACAAAAACACAATTTCAGAGTACAAAAAACAGTAAGACCATAAATAAAGTCGACGTTCTCACTAGAAATAGCCAAAGTTCATGGGTGTATATTCAAAACTGACTGGGGTAAAAACAAAGTATAATTTTGTACATCATATTCACTATGCAATAGCTTGAAGACATTTTGCTATTTGAAAATTTTGTCCCTCTTATTGTCAGCCACTATACAGAGACTTGGCTGGTTCGGGGTTCTGTGGAAGCTCGACCTTCTACATCTGAGCCACCGTGACGTTCAAATTCTCGGGAGTCACGCCTGTTGGCATGAAAAGACAGGGTTGCCTGAACAGTGTCGGTAGTGACACCCAAGCCAGCACGTACAATAATCATAGTGGGTGCTATTGCCTATAAAAAGACATAGTTCGTTTACAGTACACTTGTAAGTTTGAAATTTGCACACTGACAGCAATTTGAGCTAGAAGGGCATATTTGCCCATTACCTTCAAAAATGCTGCTGAGAGGATAGCCAAGGAATAAATGATTCCTGACTCAATCCTGCAATAATCAATTTGTGTCAGGATTCAGAACAAGGATTATATGACCTACGTGATTGCAGTTGCCGATATATACTTTTTCTGTGTTTTTTGGCCCAAAATTTTTTGAGCACAGCGTTGGATTTTCCATATTTTTCCTGCTATTAGAACGAAAACACCATGAAACTTCAGTAACATAGAAAATTCAGTCAAAATGCCCACGTACCAATCATCCCAGAAAGTATCAAATTGACCAAAAAATTGATGAAAAGAAAAGCCATCGATTCATATGTAGAAAATTCCATTTCTACCGAGCCGTCAAATAGAATGGCAAAATGCACTCGATGAAAATTAAAGATAACAGCAATTATTGCAGCCCCTGCATCAAATGAGGATGACTTGGCCTTAGCTTCTGCTGTGACCCTTCTAGGAATAAACCATAGCTACCATTATTTAAAATCGAAATAATTGATGTGCAGATTATTACAGATTTTTTTGAATCCCAGACTATATAACAACGGAAAATCTGAAGGTAATTTAGCAGCATTATTTACACCGCGAATTTATCTAGTATATCAGGCACTCACCAGAATTGAATCGGTAATACAACTGTAAAGTGAGCTATTTTTAGCTTGACTTGTATTAAAAAGTAATAAGTACTTTACTTCGAAAGTATGTAGATTAATTGTGATAATCCGAGTAATATGTCATTATTCTTGCCCTCTTTTACAGGGAATAATTCCTGTGTCTCTAGAAACCCTATATTGAGTCCTCCTAGCTATAATTACAGCCTCAAAAACAGCAGGGATTAAATGGATAGAGCGTAGCACTTGCCGATATATACACAGCTAGGATAAATGCCGTTGTAGCAAAAATAAATAACGCAATTGTTGTCCCCAGATGGAACTTCAAATTCGGTTGCTTTCGTCGAATCAAGATAAAGGCGCATATGCCAAAAAGGATGGCGAATATCCCTGGCATTGGTAAGAGAGTATTGAGAGATACATTGGGTATGCAAAACACCAAGTCTATAGAACTAACCATAGGAAAGGGCTGTCAACTGATCTCAATAATTCGATGTATAACATAAGCAACCTCCTGTCACATTAGATAAAGTGAGTACTCACGGTCAAAGGGATAGCATATGGAATAATTAGATCTTTCATAAAATTGTCCATAACAGCAGATTGGGATTGGAAGGAATACAGTTCAGGCTGATGAAATGCTTGCTCTTATATACACATTAAAGTGATGGGACCAAAAATATGGAACATTACTCCATGATACTCCACTACACTGTGAAGCAGGAGCCAGTCGATAGACGGATGGGAATGGACAGCTGATCACCTGTAGTAAGCGCCCGGTGCTGATGTGTTACAAAAATGCTGCACTTTCCTTATACGGAACAGGCTACACTTAAAACCCTGGGAAACCCCACCAAACCAACAGAAACGGCATCAACGAGCTACTATCCCTCCATCCCCTCCACTTTAAGATGGCTGGGATGGTGGCTATGGCTTGCTGTCTTGTCTGCGAGCTAAAAAATCCGAGCATTCTGCCCTGTTTTGTGACCATCTTCCATATGAGGAGAGTGCAGCATTTTTTGTCGCCACTGTAGCAGGCTGGCTGCTAGCCTAGTTTTTCATAGTGGAGCTATTCATCAGGAAAATCCCCTTTTGCGAATTCGGGGTAATTACCCGGTTTTCGGGTAATCCATGTCATTATCTCAATTCATGTGGATTACCTCGAATTACCTTTGTTTATGTTAGATTAGTATGGTTATGGTCAAGAAAGTCTATTCTATGATAACTGCACAGCTAAAGTGTGGCCAATGATTTATTTGGAGCGTTTTTCTTTAGTGGAGCATGCACCATGTGGAAGTGTGGGAATTCAGCTTTGTTAAGCATGCCAAAGTCATTGTTGAAATTACACGGCCAGACCTTCAGATGAGTTCGGGTCCAACGGCCGTGACCCGCTGCAGGTCAAAAATCAAATTTGAGTGGGATAACGAAATTTTTGTACCTAGTTCAAACTTAGCCAAGATAGACTACACACACACTTTCTAGTAAGCCTTCCTCGCTCATCTTGACAAGTTTTGAACTGAGAAACACCATGTTCACCATGAGACCCGCGATAACTTGGATAAAGAAGGCAAGTGGACTTACAACGTGTACTGCACTATTCAACTCACAGTGACGTGTCACTGTCTTTTCATTGGGGACACCAGAATTTAGCGCACCCTTGGTGCGTACCCAAGTGCGTACCTAAATGCGTATCATGTGCGTGCCATGTGCGGACTTGGTGCGTATCTGCAGAGTGCTCAAAACGGCAGGTGCGTATCGTGGCTGTGCACCAAAACATCGCTGCATTCAGGTATGTGAGAGTAAGTAGCAAAAAGAGGTAAACAGAAAATCAATTATGAAGTGTATTTCTTTGCTGCTTCAAGATGGCAGAAACTAGTTGAGAATGGGCCAATTCACCTAAATAAGTATGTCAAACAAAATGAAGGTGGCGACTTTTAACAAAATGCATCAGTGAATATGCTGACAGTGGTGACTAGTGTGCATCAGTGGAGTACTTCCAAACTCAATACCCACAGTGAGAAATATTGTACACTATCACATTGTGCCTCATCTTTCAATAATCATCAATAGATCCTCTACCAAAATTCATGATCCAATTTATCACCACGGTGCACTTGAAAAATCGATGTAGAAATGATCATTGTACACTGCAAATCAAAGTGTTTCAATTTGGATGGAGTGCTAACATTATTTTCACAATATTATATACTCAATATTTCCATGTAATCATAATCACTCCTATCAACCATATTCTAAGCACACACATAGTATGGAAAGAAGTCCCATTGTTATTTACAATGAGAAGCTTCTATAGAGAAATGGATAGTATGCTCCCATTTGCTTAAGGCTGAAATAAAGCTTATACAATATGCAGCTTTGTACCATATACATGATAAGTGAACCAGATCATGTTTGTTGTTAATTCTCATATTATCAAGGTTGGATCAGCCATAGATAATTCATTGTGTTGGCAGTTATGTTATATAGGAATCTCGGACTCCAATCTTATTTTGTTAAGACCATTTCTATAGCCTTGCTTGAAGAGATTTATTTTCATTCACCTTTCTTTTTATCTAGGACTTCCTGCAGAAAAAAAAACACAGATTTGGCATGTGCTGGCATTATAAATTACAAATCTGGACAACACCCAAAAAGCTAGAGTTATAAGTATATGTACCTGAGGTATGATTCACTAGTCAATAACTTGTCAACACTACATGCAAATTAAAATATTACATGTATTGTCAAAATATCCCATGGGTAAAATATTTTAACTTGCATGCAGTGTAATGGACACTGAGACAGTGAAATATATGGTTTGGGTCCCTTGTAACATTTTTTCTACATTGATTGCCAGTTACAGAGAGATTTTTGAAGTCACTTGTCTCAAGGCTAAATTGTACTGTGCATCAACATTTCAATACATATTTTCCTATGTTAATTCAATTCTTAGACCTTAAACAGGCTGTACTACTACCTCTCTTAACAACCTGAGTCTATTTCTCAAAAATCTTAGAAAAACACTTGCTGTGTTCAGATAACAAACTATCCAAATGCATGTCCTTGGATTTTGTTCATCTTGACTGAGGTTCTATCATTTCCTAAAAAGTACATAACTTTTTCTCAGGATGCATATCTTTCTCCCCAAAGTGATACCATTTGTCTCTATAGTGCATAGATTTTTTCTTCAAGGGGTGTATTATTTTCTCCAAGCTGCATATTATATTTGGCAAGGTGCGTAATTATTTATATCAAGGTGCGTACCAGTTTCTCCAAGGTGCGTACCACCCTCATTAAGGTGCGTATTATGCTTTTCAAGGTGCGTACCATTTTCTCCAAGGTGCGTATCACTTTCAATAAGGTGTGTATTAGTGCGTATCATGTTCTTGAAGATGCGTACCATTGTCTTCAAGGTGCGTATCAGTGCGTATCATGTTCTGGAAGGTGCATACCATTTTCTCCAAGGTGCGTATCACTGTCTTCAAGGTGCGTATTAATGCGCTTCAAGGTGCGTACATAAATCAATCAATTTACATGGGTTTCTACTCAAGTAATATAATAATGAAGGGAACAAGTCAACCTTATAGTCAAAACAAGCTTTACTATATATAGAAGGTGCGTACCAGAATGCGTACCAAAAGTGGAAGGTGTGTATCAGTGCGTATCGGGTGCGCTAGAATCTATATGCCCTTTTCATTGCAGTTTGGCGACTCGCTCATGAGAACGGCAAATGGTACGTGTAATGCAAACCTTGCAAAGAACATCCGAGGTCGAAATCCATACAAGATTTCTATAAAGAAGTGGGCCACTGCTACGCATGGCAGGTACGAGGCCATAAATTAAGGTAAGAAGTCCAACTATACTGAGCAAATTTGAAGATATCATGTCAGCCAATGTGGATTTTTTTGGTTTCTGGATACTTACTAGATAAAATATTCCTGTAATAATGGAAGGTGCTGACTAGCAAGTTTACATAGTGTTGCCGCCATTTGATTTGGAATGGGTTGATCAAATTGAACTGATACTATGATATTTAGTTTGATTCAGGCCTGCTCTTAAGTCTTAACAATAGACCTATTTAGAATCAAATAGTAGCAGCACTAAATTCCTAATTGAAAGATACTTTCCGCTGTACTGCTGTAATTTTTTTTCAGATTGTTCAGTTTACCACGGCAAGTAACGGATCTGATCCACCTCAGGCAACCCCCTACACTGACCTACTTAGGCTACCTTGAGATGTACATTAAGGGTACCTAAAAGGTCCTAAATACCAGTTAGACTACCTATCTTATATTATTATTAATATCATGCTGGGAGCTTCCAGGCATTAGTTTGTTAGTGTAACCAGCAACAAGCTGGTAATTGCCTGTGGAGTGTGGGACCCATTATGGGAGGCCCCAATTTTGTCACACTGTCACAGGGTGTCAGTAGTCCATCTCTCATTATTCACATTCAGCTTTCATTTAATGCCTTTATTATCATTGTTCTCTATCAGAATCTTCGCATTCCTATCTACAAGCTAAAAAGATACAAAATTTTTGTTGTAGAACATATGACAACATTTGGGAAGCAAAATGCCTGACTTTTCCTTTCTAGGTTCTCTAGGTTCTCTGACAGTAATGATCTTCTTGGGCCTGTAGCTCACCAATCACACCCAAGGTTTGCATCTGTATGAGCCTACATAAAGCAGACTGAAACATGGTTTACATGGTTTATGTAGAAAGTAACATTTTGTAATGTAGATTAAATATGTATGAATAACCAGATGTTTTGATTCTGAGTTGGTTCTGCATTTTAGTTGAGTACATAATCATGAATAACAGATAAATGAACCAGTTAGATTTTATGAATGCAGCAATTTTTATGAAGAATAAAGTATAGAATAATCTTGCTATTAGGGACGGTCAATCTGGCGCAGAAATCGGCGCAGAAATGAATAAATCAATTCTGCAATCTGCGACTCAAAAGTTGCAGAAACCGTTTCTGCCGCAGAAATTGAATTTATCCGGTGGGAAAACCCTTTCCATGATTTCTGCGGCTGAATTTTTTTTGCATTTCTGCGTTGAATATAAAAGGGACGGTCAGTTTCTGCACCCCAGAAATCATATATAACAATTATTCTGTGACCAATTCTGCGGTGTTTTGTTGCTCCAGATTGACCGTCCCTATTGACAGAAGTTACATTAAAAAATCCACTCACTGTAAAATGAGAATTGACACATAATCAATCTATCACTGTTTTTGATTATGAATCATTTAACAGGGCTCTTAGCAACCTCTTAGAAACTTCAAGGTGAGACTCAACTATATTACGAGGCCGAATTTATGAGGTCTCGTCCTTACTGATTCCACTCGCTTAGCTGGTCGTGGATAGGCCCATTTGGGATATCACATATCTTATCACATTCCTATTTTGGATACCACCATTCCTTAGTCATTTCTATTACAATTCTCGGCCTCGTATATGCCGCGCGAAGCGACGGCCCTCTTCTTTTATTCTAAGTAGCTTCTGATTACTGCTGGAGCAATACAGGCAGTTACCAATTAATGTGGTAGCTCCCTGGATACTACCAAGAAGTTGTGGCTGATACCTACTAGTTGGTAGCCCCCTAGACACTACCGAGAATTAAAGGGTGCTCCCAACTAATATTTGGGAGCTACAGGTAGCCACTAAAATAATACCAGGGAACTAGAGGGAGTTACTGATTAACCTGGTAACTCCCTAGGAATAATACCAGGGAGCTAGAGGGAGTTTGTAACGTATCGTTACTATATTTGGACTTATCCTAGGCTACATAAGTATTTCCCACGCTCCTTAAGTATTTAAGTCTGGTACATCGTACTTAGAACTATCTATCTTTTACTACCCTCGTCTATCGACTCGCTATTAGCGTCTGTACTACGTCCCAGTGGGTCAAGAATAAAACCCCGTTTGGATTTACTCAGGCCTTTGGCCTTCGTGATACGAGGACCCCTTACACTTTTTTAAATCCACGGTTTCTTGTCCATAGGACTCGACGTCGTACTCACTCTAGAGTACTGTTTACACCCGTGTATCTAATTACAACGATAGAGAAACTATCTAATTTATAGACCACTCAGGCTAGAATACTAGCCTCTTACCTACTTGATTATAAGTATAGCCCCCCTACAAACTGCGAGACTGACTCGATCTCGAGTCATTGCAGGCGCTGTTGAAAATTTCCAACAGTTACCCTTCTACGCCCGGTCAATCCCTTCACCGACATTGGTAATCATGAGTACCACATCAACCAGGAACACCTATTCTCATCACGGAATAATGCCCTCAAGCACTAATTCAGGGCAAAGCCGCAGACCATCAATATCATCAAATGCGAGTCATCAATCAATGATACCTCGCCCTGTACCCTCGTCGTCTTCGAGAAGGTTAGAAGACATGCCAGACGACGCAAGAACAGCAACACCTACTTCTAGACGTAACAGTCTATTTGATGAGCATTCAATAAAATCTCAAGAACAGATACTCCCTCAGCCTGAGCCACAGCCAAAAATTTCGGAGAGTCAAACTGATTCTGGGCATTCCGGTCCATCAAATAATAATGATGATCATACTCAGGGACATGAATATACCATGCGCCTACGATATATCCTCAAGATGTTGCGTGATGAGGACCTCGCTAGATACAATAACTCACAAATACCTGACCAAGAGTTAATGGAAACACCAGATGGTCAGATATACCTCGTGAATCAACCAGATGTTGAAACACCAATACCTACAGTAGAAGAAGGGGAAATCACTCTTCTCCGAAACATCTACCCAGCTCCGTCAATATCAGATGTTAATTCAAATATGAATGAAAATCAAACCGAAGGCTATGACCCAAAGAGTCATGGAAAGGTAAAAAAGAATTTTTTGCAGGAAGCAAAATCGAAGATTTCCCGAGCACCTCTATTTCCCGGTGCACGGGGTGGATTCATACGGCATAATAGATCCAAAAGACGACCTATGCCATCAGATTCATCATCAGAAGATAATGAAGATAAAAATCAACACTTGCCACATGGATCTGGAAGTAACAGATCTAGGGAATCTAAAGCTCTAGGCCGCCGTCGGAATGACGGACCACCTCCCCCGGATCCACCCTCCTCTGATAGTGATAATGATACAGCATCAAGCTCGTCATCATCAAAATTATCAGTGCATGATGATTACAATATTATCCATAACAACAAACCACCGAAACCCGCAGTATTCGGAACAACACGATTTTCATCAGTAGACAGATCTTTCAATGAGAAAGAAACGTTTACCTATAATTCAAATCCCCGATCTCATGAGGAAGTAATGCATGCTAGCTTCAGATCAATTGAATCTGTCATTATGAGTGCATTATACTCTCAGCCACTCAAAGGAAACTCTAATGTACAAAAGACAATCTTATCAGCAATACCAAAATTGGATACCTACTCTGGAGAGAATAGTGATTTTGTAATGTTTGATGATTGGATCCGAGATGTCGTGCGATGGATGAACATTGCTGATTTATGCGGACCCGATGTCCGATGGAGTAAACATCGAAAGGAGTATGTACTTACTCCAGTAGATATTCAGAGAACCAATATTATTGGATCGGTACTCAGAGGTCCAGCACGACAATGGTTTGTCGATGTTGTTGAACGCATACCCCCCGGCATGAATCCATTATCAGCTGAAGGACGAATGACCTTTATGCAAGTGGCGGCGGGATTATACCGACGCTTCATTCATGAAGCATCCCTCGGAAGAATCGGTGAACGATTTGAAGCTGTATCTTACTCACCCAATAAGGGTGTGAAAGGCGTATTTGGTGGATTAACACGGTATGCTGAACGTATGCCCACGCCACCTGATGAGTATACTTTCAAGAAACGCCTACTATATACCCTGCCCGATAATATGCTTTCAGATATGATGAAAATTCATCGTATCACAGCTGAATCATCGACTGTAGACAACATAATGCAGGCTGCATTAAGTTGTGAACGGAGTGCGGAAGCTGATAGATACTATCAGCGTGCTCGCGAAAATATCAAACGTGCTAAACGACGGCGCTCTCGATCCCAGTCAAGGGAACGAAAATCCAAAGGGAAAGATCGCAAAAATTCACGATCTCCATCTCCCAGACGCCTACAGATTGTCAAAAACCGACGATACAGTGTGAAGCCACACTCAAATAATAACAACACTCAAAACACATGGCGCAAGAGATCAGATGATTATTCCCCTAATAATCAGAGCCAAAATCGTGATTACAATCGCTTGAATAGCAATAATCAAGGCAAGCCACAAAGTCAAGCCCCTCAGGACAAAAGGAAAACTCCTCAATACCAATCTGGTGGTAGAGTTTTCCGTATGATTGATGAGAATGGGGATCCTCAGCCACAACTCTTCCGCATTGAAGAAATGATTAATGCAGAATCTACACGAGAGGAGCCTCAAGACAACATATCACTTCACAATACTGAATCCGAGTCTGAACATGAACCTTATGGTGGATCACAATATACAAGCGATGCTGCAGACTCTCCATACCTGGAGAGTGATAATGAATCTTCAGAATCCACCGAGAACATGGGCTTCATGCGTGAGCAGGATCATGACCATGAGTTTGAACAACCTAGATTGGCTGCTATACGTGAAATTGATAAGGATTCTAGTAATGAATCCTACTTACCTGACCTGCAAGAGGTATCGGATTCATCTGACAATGAATCTGATTGCACAGAGATGGAAGAGAATTATACAATGGATTTTGGAGCATACATACGTAGTATGCAGACCAGTGATGATGGAGGAGTTCATGCAACTCTAAATGCTAATACTTCAAAACCCCCGCAAACTGGTACACGTCCAAAACGTACTAATGTTGAAAACCGATGCCTAGCTGCATTTATTAACTTCAACAATCTACAAGCATTTGCACTGTTTGACAGTGGTAGTACCGCTGATGCTATCAGTCCTGATTTTGTGAGGCTCGCAAAATTGAAGACTTATCAATTAGAAAACCCTGTCACCTTACAACTGGGAACTAAAGGCAGCCGATCCAAAATCAACTATGGATGTACAGCTTCATATCAGTTCAAGACCAGCAAAGAGACCTTTGGTTCAAAGGAATATTTTGACATTGCAAATGTAGATCGTTATGATGTTGTCCTAGGTGTTGTCTTTATGAGAAGACATGGTATATCCCTACACTTTGACAATGATACTATCCAAGTGAAGGGTCACTCTATACCTACTCTTACTGAGGGGGAGGAAGTAAGGGAACTTACTAGACGAAACTCAAAATTTATTCCTTCAGAAGCTAGACCCAAATCTAGCGAAGAAATTCAGATAATCAAACGCCCCAACAAATATGGAGTTGTTAAGAACTCAGAACCCCTTAAGCCTAATAGGCCTACACCAAAAGCAAAGTGACTATCTGACCAAATATACCATTTGGCAGAATCTCAGCTTGCAGAGCCACCGTGGTCCAGGAAATCTCCTTCAATAGAAGAGACTATTGATGATGAATACAAAATTCAACGAGAATCTCTTAATCGACATCTCCCTGTTCTCCTTGGACCAGAAGATTCAATTTCAACAGATGAATTAATCAAAATTATTGATCAAGTCACATCAGGGCAATACTCAGACCCAAATCTCAACAAGAATCTACGAGAAGTAGATGAGCTTGTCAAGGAATTCGCTGCTGCTAAATCAATCAGCTTACCTGAATCTGAAGTGAATACAAAAATTCCCATTCAGGAGGCATTGAATCAATGTGCAGAAAGATTTCAATCCCAAATTGAAATCGATAGCTCTAACAACAAGAAACTCACCGAGGAAGATATTCCTCGCCTCCGACAGCAATGGTTTGAAACTTGTAATGATATCTTGAATGGGGTACCAGAAAAATTACCACCTATTCGAGATGTAAATCATACAATACCATTGATTGACCCCAACAAGAAATATCGTTACTATCTACCTAGATGCCCTGACTCTCTTCGAGATCAACTTGGCCAGAAGATAGGAAGATACATCCGAGCTGGATGGTGGGAACCTATGTCAGTAACCCAAGCTGCTCCTATGCTTTGCATTGCAAAGAAGGATGGAACTCTACGGACAACAATTGATTGTCGTGAACGGAATGCAAATACAGAAAAGGATGTTACGCCATTACCTGACCAGGATCGTGTCAGGATGCAAACAGCTAGCAAGAAACTTAGATCAAAAATTGATCTTTCAGATGCCTATGAACAGGTTCGAGTTGTTGCTGAAGATGTCATGAAAACAGCTTTCTCAACTGTTAGCGGAACATTTGTTAGCCATACTATGCAACAAGGAGATTGCAACGCACCATCAACTTTTCAACGACTTATGAATACAATCTTTCGAGATTATATTGGTGTATTCATGCATGTATATCTTGACGACATATTTGTATTCAGTGATACAATTGAAGATCATGAGCATCACCTTGGCTTAGTTTTTGATAAACTACGAGAGCAAGAGCTATTTCTCAAGGCCAGTAAAATTGAACTCTATGCTGCAACAATGGACTGCCTTGGGCATGCTATTGATGATAAGGGTTTACATGCTGATACTGATAAACTTGAACGCATTCGCAACTGGCGTGAGCCTCGTAATTACAATGATATCCAAAAATTCCTTGGATTAGTGAATTACTTATCCCACTTTTTGCCTGATGTCAGCTCATACACTAATCCGCTTTCGGATATGTCTCGAAATAGCCAGCCATTTTTCTGGAGACCTCTCCATGATGTATGTTTTCGGAACATCAAGAATCTATGTTGCAAAACCCCTATACTCAAACCGATTGATCCCCACAATCCAGACCCAATTTGGGTAGTCTGCGACGCTTCTGTATCTGGAGTTGGTGCTATGTATGGTCAAGGACCAACCTGGCAGACATGTCGACCAGCAGGATTTATGTCAAAGAAATTCTCTGATGCCCAACGCAACTACCGAGTTTTTGAAACTGAAACCCTTGCTATTCTCGAAGCACTTCTCAAATGGGAAGATAAGCTTATTGGATATCGCATTCACGTTGTAACTGATCACCAAGCTTTGGAATTTTTCCAAACACAGAAACAGTTATCTAGTCGGCAAATGCGTTGGATGGAGTACCTATCCCGTTTTGACTTTGACATCACATATGTCAAAGGAGTCACTAATCGTGTTGCAGATATATTATCTCGCTACTATGAATCAGATACACTTGAAGACACACACCAACCTTACGAATATGTAAATGCAGATATTCGACTTGATAAGCTTGGTGAAGATCTACCCATCGGTAGAAAACAGGAATATTCAGACATGATCGAAAGATTTATGTCCACAAGAGAATTCCGTGAGAATACTGAACAAAGAGACATCGAGGCTGTTGAACTCGAAGCAGCAAGGGAGCCTGATACTACAGAAAGTAGTATTCCAAAAGTCAACCCATCAATCATTGATTCACGAGCAAAAGGAAAAAATCTCAGAAAGAAAGTGATTCACAATGACCCTGATTTTCTTGTAGATATCAAGAAATATTATAGTCAAGACCCCCTATTCAAGAAAATACTTGAGCATCCTGAAGATCACCCTAGATTCTCTGTAAAGGATAATCTAATTTGGACTAATAACCTTGCTGACGAATCAGTGGTATGTGTACCTGAAGTACCGAAAGGTGTCCGATCTTTGCGGGGAATCATTCTCCAACAAGGACATGATGCCATTGGGCATTTCGGACCTCAACGGACCGCAGATTATATCTGTCGATGGTACTGGTGGCCAAAAATTTACGGAATGACAAATAAGTTTTGTCGTACATGCGAAATTTGTGCACGTTCAAAAGTAAGCACTCAGCCACCTGCTGGGAAGTTGCATAGTCTACCTATACCAACACGTCCATGGCAATCCATTGGAATGGATTTTATCGGACCTTTCCTGGAAGTGAAAGGGTATAATTACTTATGGGTAATCATTTGTCGTATGACCTCCCAGGTACACCTAATACCTTGCAACACAAAAGATACGGCCACCGATTTATCCCTTCGATACATGCAGGAGATTGTACGTCTCCATGGACTACCAGAATCTATTGTATCGGACCGGGATTCAAAATTTACATCCATTTGGTGGCGAGAACTTCACCGATTGCTCGGGGCAAAATTACTAATGTCGACATCCTTCCATCCGCAAACCGATGGTGCAACTGAGCGTGCCAACCGCTCAATTGCACAAATTTTCCGTTCAGCAATTAGGGCTGATCAACATGATTGGCTAATCAAAATACCTATTGTCGAATTTGCATTAAATTCGAGTATCAGCGAAACAACCGGCTTTGCGCCTTTTGAGCTAAACTATGGCTACATACCATCAATGTTATTTGAGGTACGAGATAAGACTCAGCTCCCTGCGGGTATCCGGGCTTTTGGGATACAAGCAATGCAGAATCTCTTCGATGCACACAATGCAATCATTGAAGCAAGAGTTTTTCAAACTCATCAAGCAAATAAGCATCGTAGCAAGGAAGCAGAGATCTCAGTTGGATCTCAAGTATACTTATCTACAAAAAACCTTAATCTTCCAAAAGGAAGGGCGCGAAAATTACTACCGAAATTCGTAGGTCCATATGAAGTCTCTGAGGCGAATCCAGAGACATCTACATATCGACTGAACTTACCTGATGATTTAAAGACCAATCATGACCGATTCCATGTGAATCTTCTACGTCCGTATCATGAAACGGATCAACTTCTGTTTCCAGATAGGAAAAAACCCGAACCATACGATTTTGGTGCACCACCGGAAGCCGAAGAATTTGTAGATTCCATCTCGAACCACACCTGGAAAGATGGGAAAGTATTCTTCACGGTTAATTGGTCCCTTGGAGATATCACCAATGAATCATATGGGACTGTAAAAAATCTGCGTGCCCTAGACGATTATTTCCAACTTGTTGGTGTATCCAGATGGCAAGATCTACCCAAGACACGCCAATCTCGAAAAACAAAAAGGTAGATCTGCGGCAATCTAACAAGACTTAAAATTCCGGAGGTCGTAATATGACAATAGATTCCCCACTCCATTCTTTTTTCATTGCCACTGTGTAATGGACGCCAAAAACACTCCATTCCCGCTGAACGTCTCGTTCAATAGTCAGGACAACATGGTTATGGATTCTGGGAATCCAGGTATGTCTAATGCCGCCTCACATGATGATTCATCTGCTCATCGTCTTTCTGGAGGGGGAGGAGCCTATAGCAACAATTTCTCATCACCGTTTTCGTCAAACAACGGATGGAACCAACCTGTATACCCACCTATGCCCATGTTCAATATGAACTCACAACACCCCATGTTTAATCCTAATACATTTACTTCCCCACAACCTCTTACTATTGACGACGATTCTCTACGTCAAAGAGCACTCCAATCTGTCCCAAACTCGACTACCAAGCCTGGTGCTTGGGTTTTTAATGCTATGATTGAGAATATCGAGTTTGTTGCTAAGGATGGTACACCAATTGGCGATCATAGTGACCGCATTGCTATTGCACGATCCAGGCAGGACCCTTCCTATATTGCTGCTCATCAAGCTCTTGTTGAGCATATCCAACAACCTGTCAAGTTGGAATATCAATCTCAATTACATCGAGCTCATTCTGACATCCGCAGCCTGGAAGATAAGCTGCAGAAAATGCCTCTAGATTTTCGACGTGAAAATCGCTCTCGTTCTCGCTCTCCAGTCCGAAATAGGAGAGATTATCGCCGCTCTAGGTCCCCAGGACGTTCTAGACAGAATGAACATCGTACCCGTCATGAACCATCACCTAAAGACGGAAGCCTCCGACTCGTCCAAGACTACCGAGTGCTAAATGAGATGACAATCAAGAACCGCTACCCACTACCCTTGATCAACGAACTCATCAATAATCTCAAAGGTGCTCGATATTTCACTAAATTGGATGTACGTTGGGGCTTCAACAATATTCGTATTCACAAAGGAGATGAATGGAAGGCTGCTTTTCGCACCAATCGAGGTCTTTTTGAACCCTTGGTCATGTTCTTTGGACTCACTAACAGCCCTGCTACCTTCCAAACGATGATGAATGACATCTTGCATGACCTGATCATGGAGGGTGTTGTATCAGTCTTGTAGAAGAGGCTGCCAAGATTCGTGCAAAGGGGTTAAAAGATATCGTACTAGTTGGCGTTTGTGAGTACTAAAGTTTACATGAGTTCCGTTTGCTGATAGTACTCTCGTGTAGTCTCCCCGCTTGACGTTTCCAGTTCAACTGAATACGCTGCTCGTGATATCCTACTACGCGAGCTGGGTCCAGATGTGAACATTGTCTGCTCCAGAGATGGTACGGCGCCAGTCATCCATCATCTTACTTACTATACATTGACATAAATCTCAGTCGGTCAGATCGGGTTTATAGAGCGAGAAAACGCGTCTATTCTCAATGCTTCGATTACAGCCTTTGCCCAACGCACGATTTGCGGTTTCGAGAGGGCTATGGAGAGATTAGGCTTGAAATGTCCCCTGTATATCACTCAGGTGAGCTAATCTCAGACCTTATCTCCCTCAGTCGCTCATAATCCTGCAGAACGATGGTACTCTGACCACCGCCGCTGCCGCTGCCCGACTTCCAATCCGCACATTCTCTTCCGGAGCAACCAACTCTATGAGAGGCGCCTCTTTTCTAGCTGGGGTCGATCTGCTTCGCAAACAAAGTAGAGATATGGAACAAAAGACCATGTTGGTAGCAGATATTGGAGGTACCACCACCGATGTTGGTGTATTGCTCCCGTCTGGGTTTCCTAGACAAGCTGCGGCGTTTATCGAGGTTGGTGGGGTGAGGACAAAGTGAGTGTGAATTATGTTCTGTTCGCACTTGACTGAGGTGATTTTGCAGCTTCGCAATGCCGGATGTCAACTCGATAGGCCTTGGAGGAGGATCTAGGGTTCGTGTTGATGGTTCTAAAGTGATGGTTGGTCCAGACTCTGTTGGTCATTACGTGTGTCCTCTTTTTTTTTTCAAGACCCATATTCATGCTAACGACGACAACAGCTAACGCGAGATGCCAGGGTTTGCGGAGGCAACGTTCTCACTGCAACAGATATCTGTGTTGCCTCTGGCGAACCGGAAGCACAAGACATTGGCGACAAAAGCAAACTCAGGGATGTCTCTGATGGGGTGGTTCAAAAGGCAAAGGTGATCATCAAGAGGCTGATGGAGGTATATGCGTCTAGTTCTATTCGATTTGCAATGGCTTACAGTGTGCTTAGAGCATCGTCGACAGGATGAAAACCAGCCCCGAAGATTGTACTCTTCTGTTAGTTGGCGGAGGGTCTATCATCGCACCACAGCAACTTGAGGGTGTTGGAGAAATCATGTATGTTCTACAGTGTCATCTTTCGCGACTCGATCCCTTACCCTGATTTCCCTTAGTGTCCCACCCTTCCATAGCGTAGCAAATGCCGTCGGCGCTGCCATTGCCAACGTTTCCGGAGAAGTCGATACAATTGAGATTATGCAAGGCAAAATCTTGTCCGATGTTCTCGAGTGGATCAAGGTGGAAGCAAAAGCAAACGCGGTGAAGAATGGTGTGGATCTGGAGACAGTGAGGGTTGTAGAGGTCTCGGTTCTACCAGTTCAGGTGAGGAATGGGCTTGTCCTTTTGTGCCGAGTCCGGAGTTGACGCTTTCGCTTCAGTACGTCACGAATCAAGCAACTCGTCTTATAGTCCGTGCTGTTGGAGAGATTGGTATACCTCGAGACCCCAAATCCACTTATCAGATACAAGATGGCTTTAGTCGAACAGAGGGAAACGTCGAGAACGAGTCCGAGGAAGACGTACATGTTGTAACCAGTTACTATACTGTGCAAGTAAAACCCTCCACTTGTCACTACACACACTTGGTTGTACATCCACGGACTGATAGCTCAGTTGGTTAGAGCGAGGTCACTAGTTATGCCTAGGTCCTGGGTTCAATCCCCAGTTGGTCCAGTCATATTTATCCCGAGATCAAGTCACCACAACAGTACAGGAGGTACTAAAAGAAGGAGCAGACGTGGATTCTACTGTGAAAGTGGATTACGAGAGCTACAGGCCAAAAATTGTTGGGGACGAATGGATTCTGTCTGAAACGGACCTGCGTGAGTAGCAACCCTCTAGTTATTGTTCAGCTGGCTAAAGAGAATCCAGTATTCATCATGGAAGGATGTGGTATCCTCGGTACTGTACGTCCCTCTTCGTCTTCTCCATAGTCCAATTTGCCGAAACACCTCTCTTTCTCACAGGGCGGCGGCGGTTCACCATACCCCATCTACCTCATGTGCCGACAGATACTCCGTGATGGCGGAACCATCCGTATCGTCGATCATACCTCCCTTCCCGACGATGCCCAAATCACACGTGGAGGAGGCATGGGCTCACCTTCGGTCGGTGGAGAACGTATCTGGGGAGGGAAACCTATCATGATTGCTGGGAAAGAACTGGCAAAGTTTATGGGAGTGTCGAAGATTTGGGCTACTCTTGCGTGAGTTTGTGGGTTGTTTATCGTGCGTGGGAGGAATGGTTGACTGATATCGTTTTTGATTTATAGAGATGAAATTGGAGGAGGAAATGGGATGAAGCCATTGCTGACCTCTTAGTACGTTGACTTTATCTCTTCACACATTTGCGCTTATGAGTTTGTATAGTTATTATGGAGTTCCAGCTCTCGATGCTGACCTGATGGGACGAGGTAAAGATTTATCTCTTGGGGTATTCATAATCCTGACGTGGTGTTTACAAGCGTATCCTATGCTCAACCAATTACTACCTGGTACGATACAATTTCTGTTGTTCGCTGTCTTAACTTGACTTCCAAGTTTAGCCGTGTACAATCGACCAAACTCGTCAGTCTAAAGTTACGGCAAACTAGTTCTCGAACTTATGGCTCTCTTTCAGACTTGTTCCATGTTCTTTATGCGATGGTGACGGAAATGTTGTGGTACGTATTTACCTACAACAGGTCAATTACAGTGTGATGATTCGTCAATATTCAGATCCTGACAAAAGTAAAGAACGAGTTTTATGTCGAGACATTAATGAGAACCGTCACTACTGAAATGGGTTCCTCTGCGGCACTTTGTCCACCATCGATGGCATTAAGTGATGTGTGCGATTATGGGGTCCAACGGACCCAGAGTCAAGCGTGGTGGATTGGGCGGGCGGTCGCGATATGTCGTCAGAAAAAGTGAGTTTATGATCTTTCCGTGAATAGCCACATCTCAACTGGTCTCCTTAGTAACCTTAAAGCTATTCCTGATGAAATTCTCAAGATACAAAACGGAAAGTGTCTTTTTATTGGGAAGATCATCAATGTCTCTAGAGTAAGTCTCTAGCGTTAGCGCATTTATCAGTCTCTTACATTATTTTCCAGGAAGTTAGGGCTGGCTTTACATGGGGAGAGATTCAGATAGCTCGACTTCGAGATGATGAATTGGAAGATGTATTTTTGTCTACCAATTCGGATGCAGGACCCGACAATCAGATGGTGATTCCTTTCCGAAATGAAAATCTGGCTGCGTACATTGAAAGGCCTGATGGGTCGAGAAAGGTGCTTCTTAAACTTTTCTTCTTGTTCCGCACCTGCTAATTTCTTCCCATTCCCAGATGGCAGCCATTGTCCCAGACCTCATTACTGTCTTGGACTCTCAAAGTGGATCCCACCTGGGTACTCAGATGTGTATGTGTTCTTGTCACTTTTTCGCATAAAATTACTGACAATAATTCTTCACAAGATTCTTATGGATTACGGGTCACCAGTATGTTCCGCCAATTATGTGAACACCATCTAAGCAAGCTAATGATTATTCCTCTAGTGATTGCCCTCGCTGGTTCTCCGTTATGGACAACAGAAGCTGGCCTCAAGTGTGGAGGGCCCTCTGCGTTTGGGTACGTGTCAATTGAATCCGCAATGTCTCTTCTAATTTTTAGCACTCTCTGATTCATACGTGCCTATTGGGGAATACGTAACTCCCAAGTCGGTCATAAAACAGTACAAGGTGTAGGGGTAGTAGTTTGGGGGCATATAGATTTTAGCGCACCCAGGTGCGTACCGATACGACCTACTGATTTTCGCACGCACTAGATACGCACCTTCCACTTTTGGTACGCATTCTGGTATGCACCTTCTATATATAGTAAAGCTTGTTTTGACTATAAGGTTGACTTGTTCCCTTCATTATTATATTACTTGAGTAGAAACCCATGTAAATTGATTGATTTATGTACACACCTTGAAGTGCATTAATACGCACCTTGAAGACAGTGATACGCACCTTGGAGAAAATGGTACGCACCTTCCAGAACATGATACGCACTGATACGCACCTTATTGAAAGTGATACGCACCTTGGAGACAATAGTACGCACCTTCAAGAACATGATAGTACTAATACGCACCTTATTGAAAGTGATACGCACCTTGGAGAAAATGGTACGCACCTTTAAAAGCATAATACGTATGCTGTTTACAAGTTTACAAATTTGATATTCATCTACGCCTAGGATAGACTAAGGTATGTCGACCTCAATGAACCTAACTATGAAGAAGAAGGGATTAAAGAGTACAGTAAATGCGTTGCATGAGCGCTTCCTCCCATTTTAATACATGATGCCAGGATGAAAAACCTAGTCTCCTATTCAGGCGTAGCCACTCTGTGCCTTTAGAGGTCTTTGCTGAGATAGGTAAAAACCCACGCCGCATGGGAAGTGATCCCACCGCACCAACATCATCGGAAGATCTTGCAAGCCAAGGTAAAAGTGCAAAGGGATGAGAATAAAAGTGTATTTAGGGTTACTTCGGGATTACGCGTTGGGACTAGCATTTCCCTAGGTATTTATTCTTGCCGATTCCTTTTGGTAGTCACCAAATATGTGACCGGCTAGTCTTATGGAGTGAAGATGCCAATCTGCAGAGAGGTGATGGAGAAGGCGTTGATGGGATAACATTGAAATATAGGGAATTTTAGGTAGGAGTTTGTCGAGAGATGGTGTGAGTCCTAGATAATAGTATGAATTAGTGAGCGGCCAGTGTTCAGAAAAGTTGGAAAAGAGATTCTTAGCGGCTAGTATGAGTTTTTCTTGATCTTCAGTCTTTATGCCTTTTTCGTTTAATTTCTTTTGGGTACGACAGATGATATTTTCGGTTGCTTGAATCTGCCATTTTTGGTATCTAGGGCAATCAATGAATATGTGATGCGCGTCTTCAATTTCATTACATCCGAATAGACATTGATTTGAACTGTTTTTGTTTCGTTGGTGCAATGTGTGTTTAGTTGCTAGTTGGCCAGATCTTGCATACAATTGAATTGTGGCGGAGTAGGCGGAGTATGCATGTGTATATGGGTATTCTGGAGGAGGATGATTGTCGTGTAGCCATTTTGACATTCGAATGTTATAGCTAGATTGAAGTTTTCGGAGTGATGTTTGTTCAAGTAGTCGTTCGGTGTATTCTCTCGAGTTTGATTCTATCCAGCCTAGTGTTTTTGAATGAATTGTGTATGGGTCCATGAAGAAGGTTGGGATTGGAGCGAGAGGAATATGCACGTTGTGAGATTTTGATGCATAGTGGTCGGCTTCGGAGTTGAGGATTGATGGAATGTCACTAATTAGGGGCGGTCAAAGTTGAATATCTACAAGTCGTTTCAAAACTTGATTCTGAAAAACAGAAACGGACCAGAAACGAGACGAAACGAAACGGTCAGAAACGACTTTTGGCTGAAATCGATTCACCGGAACGACTCAGAAACGGGGTGAGAAACGGCTTAACTCTAGTGCGGTCAAAGTTGAAGTGAATTCCGGAGCCGTTTCTGTGTTTTTGGATCAACTCTAGAAACAACTTTAGAAACGGTGAGAAACGACCACTCTGACCGCACCTATTATTAGTATGCACTTTTACGTGTTTTATTTCAAGGTTGTTGTTATTATTGATGTTGAGAATCCATTTGTAGTATGATCTTCCATTCATGTGTCGAAGTTTGAATAGTTGATTGGCATCAGTTTCGCAGTTTTGTAGAGTTTGAATGCAGTATAGTGCATCTGAGTGTAATGTTGATGTAGTATGATTCGGTATTTGTTTCGAAAGGAGCGAACCAAGTACTAGGCCCATTAGTTCACCATGTGTTATTGATGCATTTAGCCTGGAAATTTTTAAGACGATTGTGGATGGGCCAGTTATAGCTGATAGAACTGATTTGCTATCAAGTAGACTGGCTCCAGCAGGTTTCATGGAGCCATCGGATGCCCAAATTTGATTATTTGCAATAGATTTTGATGGTTCGAATGGAGATGAGCTGGTAAGGAGCTTTATTTGATGTTCGGCTTGAGCCTGACATAGTTTTCGTGGTAGGAGTAAGTCAATAGATCCATTGAGTAGGTGCGATATTTTTAGATGTTGGATGTATTGAATAGTTTTTGTAAGATTTTGTTTTGCAGTTCGAGACCAGTTTGTAGTGTTAGTTTTTTTGATTGCAAGTATATGTTGACCATTTATGTCAAGTTGCCATTGTGATATGTTATTCATTTTGAGTATGTGCTTTGATGAGAGGGAGCGTAGGGTGTTTCCAACTGGTTTGTTGGGAAGGCTGGGCATATGTCGACTTAGAATATTTATGCAGTGTGAGATTGATATATTGTTGTCTAGGATGTAGCTTTGATCTGTTGTTCAATTTGTACAAAAATTATTACCCAAGTTTCCCACACAACTATGCTATTTCCCGCACCCGCACATTAAGTTTTCCCCGCACACACGATCGGATTCCCATAGAGTTTCCCACACTCCACACACAAATTGCTGCAAATCTTAATGAGTAGCTGTGATTTTTTATCTTCAAGTATGTGTGACCCTTGAAAGAAGTCTCTTGAGTACTTAATATGCTAATGCTTATTTCAGACATGAATATAAAATAACAAACACTGGACACAACATGGCATATCACTGAGGTCGAAAATATAGAAAAAAACACAGGCAACAAGTAAACTAGTACAAAATCGTATTTACAAAGCTAGACTTCTCCGACAGGGGACATTCGAGTCTCGAACTCACTTGACGCAATGAGAATCCCATAAGCGGAAAGTCAACTTCTACTATCTGAGTGTACAGTGGAGGAGGCTGAAAAGGGTTTCTCGTGTCAAGTATACTTTCTGTATCAATGCATTAAGAAAGGTTAGATATTAGTTTGAATGACAGACGCACCGGTGTAATCCGTAACCCCTTCATTGTTGTTGACAACTATAGTTCATGTTTTTGAAGCCTTCAAGTTGACCTGTGCCATCACTGTTGTCCAACGAGGAAGGGGGGCCGGGGAACTGGACGCGTTCCAGTAAAGCGCATGACGCATGGTGATGGTTGGAGCAGAAGATTTTGCGTGCTCTGTTGACAACGGATTGTTTGTTTGCAATGTCACATGACCATCAGCAAATGGGGGAAAAAACTTGCGGACTTTCGGCCCTTGTAGCCGGTTTTCCGCTGGCATGCAACCCGGCAAGCTCACAAGTGCAGATATGAGAACTAAAATCTACGTTAAGGACAACATTTTAGCTCCACAAAGCATTAGATATATACTATAGAATCCTTGTGAAGTGATTGTGGGGCATACCTGAAGAGCGGGACTCATATCTTCATGAAGCCGGAGATAAAATATGAGCGGATCACTGGACTTGCGAGTTTTCCGCATTTACTGATCCGGTTGCCAGCTTTCAGGCTTTTTCAGGTTGTACAAGCTTGCACAACCCCTCGCAACCGCTTGCAAGTTTTTAACCCCAAATACTGATGACCAAACACGTCAGACGCGCCAGGGCACATCCAACTGCATGTCTTTCAAACCCAGCCACTTTGACCGTCTGGAAACTGGGATTGTGGTGTTTGTGAAGCTACAAGCATTTATCAGAAAATGTGACAATTTAGTTAAAACTTCAAAGCATGTGGTGAATTGAAGGAAATTTTACTTGGTATACTTGTATCTCTATTGCAAGACATGTGCAAGCCCAGAAGTAAGTGGGTAAATGGGGTCTGGTTTTTGCTTTTGCCATTAATTTCCAGAATTTTATGTTATGCATTCCTAAATAATTTTCTATTATGGTTTATATTGTTATACTGAAATTGATGGTAACTAGCAGGAACCACTTGATGCTCCAAGCTTCACTGTGATATGAACATCAATCCATTACATTGAAATGATTTGAAACATCTACAGGTTGCTACTGACCTACCCTTGCAATTTCTAAGTGAAATCTAAGTAGCCTCACTTCTTTAACACAGATTATGTTACAAATTTGTTTTATACATACCTCATGTCTCTAAAGTTATGGTTTCAATTTGTAGTATTATGTTTGGCTACTGCAAAAATAAATCATCAATTCCTTATTCAGTTTGGCTATTTTAATTTCCAATTGATTACTGCCATTACTGCTTCAGCAAATCCCCTTGTTCAAAATAAAATCTGAATTCTGGATTTGCTTACCAGAAATATTGGCCAAATACACTCATTTTGATTGGACTCTGTTACACTGACGGCCAAAAATCTTTTCATTCCCTAACATATAGGGTGAAAAATCCGAGCTCGGTTTAGTAATGCCAGCATGCAAAACTACTGTAAATGGGAATATTTCCCTTTTTGGGGGTGAAAAGATTTTTGGCCGTCAGTGTATTATCTTAAGCTAATAAAATCAAAAGGATTCAATTAGCAATCTTCTCCCAAATATTCTCAGTTCTAGGAAGCAATCTCAGTGTAAATTACACTAATCATGGCTAAATAAAGCCGAAATTTCTTGCTAGTTTTTATTATAGTCATTAGAAACAAAGCAAGAACCAGTTCTAGATTACTTAAATGTGAAGTGCTCATATGTAGGCCAAAAAGCTTGTAGAAGTTGCGAAAAGTGTGCGGGAGCTGACTCTGAATGTATGCGGGGAATTGCCTTTTCGGGTGCGGGAAATCATCGAGTTTGCGGGGAAATAATTTTTGTACAATTTGAACAGTATATGTCACAGCTTCAAATGGCCCCCGCCTCTTGAGCACGACCCGCAAAATTATACCTGCCGTTTTTTTCCCGCGCGTCTGACAATCTTCCGACCCAATCTTCCAATGGTCAAATCTCATGAATTTTTTCTCCCCTTCACTCAATTCTTGAAAATCAGGGCAGTTATTGATGTAAAGCATGTATTCAAGCCATTCTCCATGTTCTGAGTCACAGTAGATATAGGAGTCTGAAATTGGTAGTAGCCCAAGTACCATGATTCTGGTATGGGCATCTAGCCATACACTAGGGCATTCCATATTTTCAAGAATTAAGAGGAAAGAGCAAAAATTGACAATGCTAGAGCCTGCGGAAGATTGGGCTCGGAAGATTGAAAGGGATTCTTTGACGCGCGAGAGAATTTTGGCCGCGCCTTATGTTCTGAGAATAGCTGTAAGTACTCTAGAGATGACCATTGGATCCGTTAATTTCGCAGTATAAATCGAATGAAGAACTGCAAGCGTGAGAGTCCTGGTGCAGAAGTTTTCTGCGGTCACTTCGACCTCGACATACGTGTCCCTGATGTTTAAGTCTGGAGGCTTATGGCATGCAGATTTCATTGACAAGCAGAGAGGACTCACTTGGAGGCTTCGTTTACGTGATATCGAAGCCGAAAGAGAGACTCCCGAGATTGAGTGTTGCGCGAATTTGGAGGATGAATTGTTAAAAGTACAAAATCAATAAACATTACTACTACTTACAGAAAATAGATTGAAACGCGATGATACAGAGCCCATAAGAGTCTAGAGAAAAACGGAGTATTATATGTTACGAGCAATACACGCTTATAGCGTGGCCAAAAGTTCGTCCAGCCTCTCCTTCATTCTCCACAATTCCCTGATACGCTGCTTCTGCGTAGATTCTTCGACATTCAAGTTGAAGATAGGACTTGGAGGTGGGTTATAATCTAGTTTATCCTTGACCGCTCTAACTAATTCCTTGACGTAATCCACGGTCTCTTTCGAATCAAGAGCCTGAGCGTCATGTTGCTTGCCACCATTCATCTTGAGTTGTTTGTACAAAATTTCCAAGAAACCGCTACCAATATATGAGGACGATGGGTTGGCCGCCTTCCAAATCTCATCCTTGAGCACCTCAAGAAGACTCTTTTCCTGAGTCTGTTCAATGGCATTTTCCGAGTGTTTAGTGTGTGCTCGTGTTTCATATGGGTATCCTTGACTATGTTTGGTAGGAGAACTGGGGAAAGGTGCCGCTGCTTTGCACGGCAAGATACGAGGCCTACTCATTATTCTTGGACTGTAACAATTTCTTAGCCAAAATTAAATAATGTTACAGAATACACATTGATTATCAAAGTTTTTTTTCAATACATTTAATAGGTAAAATCTCATGTTAACAGCTAAATGGTCATTTGATTTTTATTGGTATAAATTTGCTCTGATTTACTCCCAATTTGTCCTTCCCTACTCTCAAGTAATATAACAACATGGACAATTTTCCGGACAGTCTCTAATTCCCTATAACCAAAAATCAATATACAGTAAGCATCTCCATTTCACAAAACTAATTCTTTGTGTGTCTTCATCGTGAAATGCCGTGATTTCCTTGCCCGGCTTTTCCGGCTTTTCAGCTTTTCGACAAGTCACAACTCAAATTAGATAGCAAATGTATTCAAAATTTAGTGCGTTTCGGCATCAATTTCAATAGAAAAATTAAACTTGTGAGAAAAACCCGGTGGGCTGGCCAACTTGTCGCTTGCCTGGCTTTGTATGCTTGTACAAGCCAAAACAAGCCGGGCAAGTTAGGGTCAAGTAAACCGTGAGTAATCACGATGTTGAGGACAAGCAATGAATAAATATACTTATCTACTGTAATCAGGCCATACTGTAATTTCTTTATAAAATTGAATGGTTATAATCATAACCATGGTTTTATAAAAACGGTGGTTGTTCCACGCGGATACAAAGTCGTTGTGGCTTTTATAAAAATCCCATATCCTTGGAACCCACGGAACAACGGACTGAGGTCCACAGCTACTTGTATTTGTTACGTTTTCGTTTCTATCTTATCTAAATGATAAACCATTTTTGATATTGGTCTGCCGAATTCGGCACTGAAGATCTATTATTTCACGCCCATACCGATAATGTAATTTGTGCTATCTCCATTACAGTAAGAGTTTAGATACAAAGCTTCGAGATAGAATAACGGAATAATGATACTACTACCAAGAAAGCTCGAATGAAAGGCGGCAAAGCTATTTTAGGTTTAAAACCAATTTTCGGCAGGAGCGGCAATATAATGGGTAAACAATACTGTAGCTCAGGGCCCAGGCACGAGAAATACCAGGCCACACTTTTGATAAAATCATTTGGCTTATTCCAAGTTCTAAAAACGATCGCTGAAGCGTTGATCCATTAACCTTACTGTGACCTTCCGCGTTACTTTTACAAAATCACCGACTGCCGGCCAAATGCCGGCCGCGACTTTATACCGCACATGCGGTTACTACCTTATGAGGACGCACAAGATGTTAGTGCAAATAAACGCTCTTTAACGTATTGAAGTTTTAACTTTCCGTAAGATAGTAATAATCCATGTTTTCCTGTTTTCCTGTTTGTTTCATTCTGCAGCTCGTCCCAGATTAAAAATGCCAATATGACTATCAGTGCCCCTGTGCAGGGCTTGATAAAATTTGATGGCATCAAGAAAAGCACTAGCACTGAGCAATTGAAAGAAGAGAACCTCCAACTGAGCGCACAGCCTTGAGTAATGTTTCATGTCCCAGATCAAAATTCTTGTCCCAGACCAAAATTCCTAAATGGTCATTCTGAAGCATATCAATGCAAGATCTACTCCGGAATCAAGCGTAGATATGATCGATACCTTTACATCGCAACTGCCTATGTCTTGAACGGGCCGAATGCAATTGAATTGGTTACTTTTTCTCTGAGTGGATAGGTATGCATATATTGCACGTACTTTAACATTCACGTTCTGTATTCTCAACACTTTTGTCAAAAGTAGGGTAGACATTTTATATTCAAGCTGATGCACGGATTCAATTGTGAATGTGTTTGCAATCATCATGGTGGGATGTGCACATATATTCATTTCAAGGTGATTATAGTGAACTTTTCCAGTATGAGTACGGTAATCAAATACAATTCACTAAATATTCTCAGCATGTATACGGCTTGAATATTTATAAGAGTACATAAATGGAAGCCAGCATTGGAAGCCCAAAGGATATACATTTATTTAAAATCTTGGGCACACAAACCTTTACCACTGCATATATCAACTACCATTATGCATGATATTGAGACAATTAACCTTTTTGACGGAGAATATTCCAGTTCTCAACCCATGAAACTAGAGAAATTAGCTGCAGAGGTTCCCTTCAGTCAAAAATCAAAATCAAAACTGAGGATCGTGTGCAGAATTAGTAGAAAGATTATGGATGGGCATACTCTTTTTCCTGTCCCCACTCTCCACCAGCACCAGCACCTTCATTCCATAACCCTGAGACTATTCAACATTCCTCGAGTCACACTCGGAGCCAAAATCCATCTGCTTCATCATTAAGAAAGCCTAGAGCTGAGTTTAGAGCTTTGTTCACTGATCCAATACCACCTGACACTATTTCTTTAGATGTGAGCCCATCTATGGAGAGATCTATGATGATGTTATTGTTTTCTTGTTCCAATCGCTTGCCAATCGCTTCTCAATTCTTCATTTGCAAGTGTTTAGGCACTGGTAAAAGCTGATGATGAGGGTGCCTGCGGTTATGAACATACCTATTACGGCTAATTTGTCGGGAAAAAAAGCTGCCACGTTATACAGAGATGATGATCAAATACTAGTTATGAGGCCGGCCGCAAGGAGGATTGCCCGAGTCTGTCACCGGTGTGGTCCTATTTGGACCAGACACTTTTGACATGCTCGGCCTGGTAACATTTGAAGGGCCCTGTGTTTGCCACGCTTTGCGTTGGTCCACATTCCTCCATAGCCAGCTGGGCACTGAGCAGCTCAGCTGCAGCTTGAGTCAGTCGAGGCAAAGATCATAAAAGAAGTGGGCCACCGCTGCGCATGGCAGGTACGAGGCCGTAATTCGGCATTGCAGTAATCAAATGCCGATGATTATCTCGCATGTTGTCGGCAATAGGGCGCATTTGCAACGGGATATTTGACCATTTTTTAAGCTCGAATCCATTTAAATCTACCTTGTATGGTAGGTGGGGCCCTTCATAAATCCCGTTGCAGATGCGCCCTAATGTGCAGAACAGTGCGGAAATAACATTTCCAAATGGGTTTACACACGACCAGCTAAAAGACTGGGGTGAGTAAAGACGAGTCCTTGTAATCTTAGCAGCTCACAGCAATACACATATACTAGCTCATTTATCGTTATAATTACTGTAAAATACGTGTTTAGAACTCCCGTCATATGTACATTGTAACCGATGATCACAGTGTATACATGCGTGAGAATTTATATCCAATTTCGACGCTGTGCCATGGACAGGTACCCAACCTGGGTCCATGAGTACTTACTTATATTGGTCCTAAGCCTATCCATACATCTATATGGATCGTAAGGGGTGATTTTATAAAAAGACACATTGCTCTATCCATTGATTTTATAAAAGGCACCACATGGTAATAACAACATTTTTTATAAAATTACAACGTTTAAGGGTGCTGTAATATCTAAATAATTTAATGAGGCTTGAAAAAAGATTGACTTTGCTCATTTTTTAATTCAATTTCTTTTACAAATAGTTTTATTTGTTATTGGCAATACAAGTACAGACGCAAACCCGGAAGCGAAACACTTTAGCTATTTTTACATTTCCCACATGAAATATAGATGAAATCTTTTAGATTTTTTTTTCTCGTGATCTTTGGATTATGCTCTCTAAGTTTAAAAAAAGATTTATGAGATTTGAGCTTCATATGGCCGAGAAATGGACAAGACACTTTTCCAATGAAAAATGTGTAAAAACCGGGAAGCAAAACAACCAGTTTTTGGCGAGTTGTTGACGTCGGAGTCAAATTCTAATGAGATAGGTCAACTCACAGACCTTTTAAACCCCCTCTAAGGATATTGAGGAGCGGGTTTTCGTCTTGTTTTGGGCCGCTCTGAACAATTTCTGATTTTTTTTGACAACGCTGGTTGTGGGAAAATCTGTCCGCTTTTGGTAATATTATATTATGTTTCGCTTCTAGGTGCGTTTCGCTTCCGGGTTTGCATCTGTATAGCTCTCTAGTTTGATCATAATCTTTTATTATTTTGTTTCTTGATAGTGATGAAATGCTATTTAATGCATTGCTTGGATAAATACCCTCTGAAGGCATTGAGCTTGTTTGTGTTTTGTCTCTATATAGAAATAAAGTATAATACTATTCTAGGTGCAATTACTTATTCGGACCATGAAGGTTTCAGAAATAATCAGCTATCATAAAATTTTGCCCCTAACATGTTAAAATACCCTTAATGAAGAGAATCACTAATAACTTAAACCTCACTTCAGTGTTGGCATTAATTTAGATCCAGGGACTACATTCCAAATTTCAAGATGAAGCAATTTTAACTCTCATCTGTGTTCAGGCTGACAGCTTGGAAAACCATGTGGTCAAATGAGTTGTTATTAGAGGTGGTCTGCAACAGCCATTTTTAATTTTTTTTGGTGACATACTCATCACTCTCACGTATATACTTTCAGGGACATGCTTCAGCACTGACCTCCTTTCAATGACAGTGATGTTTCAGTTCATTTCTTGGGCTGAGATGGAAAGGGCTAAATTTCAACTAAATCAGAAGTTTTGGTGTCAAAGAGTAACTGTGTTTCTCCATACAATTGAATTTTCATACCCAGCAAACGGAAAAAAGTGTTGTCGATCCGGAAGTTTGTGCCGAATTGCCGAGCAACTTGTGGCACGTCGGCCCGCATGCTAGTTTCAACGTGCCATAGATGATCCGGGAACAAACGGAACACGATTTTTTGAATTGCCGATTAATTGTGATGAGGCATATATAAAGGCCGAATAGTACCTCACAAACTGCCACGGCTAAGATAGAGTGCCGCAGCGTGGGTAAATGTGCCCGTGGGAAAACTCAAACGTCGTTGTAAGTTAACTCAGCCTATTAAAATAGGCCTCGTAATTAGAGGTAGGAAATTGAGAACGACGGGGCATTGCTAGGGAAATCTCTGGATGACTTGAATTTGCAGCAAGAGGAAGAGTGGCTTGAGCTTGAAGTGATACCCTCTGTAAAACGATACTTGACACATTTATACAATGTGCTAAACCGTGCTTTGACCAGAAGTCGGTGGCATCCGGTTGGTTTCTGAAATTCTGAGCTTGATCCTGCTTGGGCCTCTGTTAGACAATACAACAATTTGACTCAAAGAGTGTCTCAGTGTCCCTGCGCGCACTCAAGATGCATTGGCATCAGTAAGCTGACAAATTACAGGTCCACTGGTCAGCTGGTACACCAAAAGTGAGAAATTTTAACTTTCCCCCTTCTTCCATCCACGGAAAACAATGTTCGTAGTGGTAATGATATCTCTTTCAAGGTGCTGAATGGTCAATACAGTGGATGTAGGTGCAGAGGCTCTCATTCTAGCTGCAGATCAAATGTCCGAGCTGGCGGAAATTATTTTTTTACTGGCGAGCGGGCCGCTTGTTGGCTGGTTCCGGCTGGTACTGGCTGGCACCAGTGGAAACCAGAGATCGGTTGAAATACTGATGGGTCATCTTATAGAAAACAAGGCAAAGTGGATTTCTGAGCTCATAAGATCGTAGCTGGTTGACAATGAATAATCTCTTCGCAGCGAATTCCCCTCGTCGAATCTTTCCCCGGGTGCTTCACAGCGTGACTTACTTGTTGGCCTTCAAGTCTGGGTTTATGTCTTTAAATAACCTAAGGACGTCAACAAGAGCACATGAATTTAAGCACAGTCGGAAGGGTAAAAGCCTGAAGATGTATAGATACAGCTGTAGACTTTCTGACTATGCTGCGCGAACAACAATCGTCAAAAACTCTCACTCAAGAAGGAATCAACAGCGGAGAGGCTGCATTTGCAAAACTTGATGCCTGGAAGTTCAAAAAGATGGTCTTACGCAAAGTCATATGTGGCAGGCGTAAATAAAAGGTTCATTCTTGTAGATATTATCAATTCATCCTATCTACTTATATGTTATATTATCAACCGTGCCTGTAGATTTCAAGCTTTCAATGCATCTAAAACTTTTCTAGCAATCCAAGAGTGTGCATGTGTACTGGGACTAGAAAAGACCAAAAAGTTCAGTGACCTAGAACGATAACTTGTGGAATAAACTGACTGGAACTCATCCCAAAATACCATCTCGTCGGGGTTCTCGCAAAGGGTAACATGATCGGTCTCTTGGTAGACACCAACCAGACAGCTTCTGTAGGAGCCCAACAGACTGAAACCATATTCTTGAGGTTCACCGTAATAGTCCCATTCCTCAAATAGTCCACCTAGGTCAACGTGTTGTGAATTAGCATTTGGATTGCGAACATTGTCGACCGTCATGTCCATGTACAACTGACGAAGCTCTTTTGAGAAGGTGCCAAGTTCACGTTGAGCCAATCCCGAGAGATAAAAATCATAAGGAATGTGTGAAAGATCAGGATAGCTGAGGAACAAAAAGTGTGCACTTGGGTACGCTGCCTCTAGGTTCGTTTTACTTGCCATCAGTGCTTGGAACGATTGAGATGCAGTAACATTTGGATTGAAAATTACATCGTTTGCCCTGCCGAGAAATACGAAAAGTGGGTGATCGGTAGCAAAAGATTCTGGTGGTGACTTCAAAAACTTGGCGACCTGTTCATCGATAGAAGGAACAGCAATGGTCGAGCTAGGGCCAGTAAACCCTTGGACCACCGTGTTCGATGTGGTAGCTGGTGAACGAGAAGAGTCAAAAACACCACTTTAATCTGATATCAGTTCCTACCTCCTATAGCATTGTCATAAAGTGGCACAGAGAGGTTACCTATTAGAGTAAGAGATTTAGGACCATAATCATCATGGAGCTGAACATATTGTGTATTTAGCACTTGCACTGAGCTCATGGCAATTGCTTAAGTTACTACATGATTTCTACCTAATATTTATACTAGAGTAACTAAATCAGTGTGAACAAAGAACAATAAAACCTGTGGTGTAGTACAGCAAATGACAATAGATGACTGCGCTGATAATCAAGAAGTATGAAGCTGTTGTGTAGCATATGGGTTAGAACAATAGCTGTAAAATGAATTCTGATAGAAATGTAAATCAATGATTCCAACATTACCCGCTACGAATTCAATCCATACTGGGCCGTTTGAGAATCAGCCTTGAAAGCTTTTCAGCAAACGTCAAAAATTACTGATATTCATGGAAGATGTATCACGCTTACTAGTTGGGGTTTGCAGGCCAGGTCTGGTTGGACAGTACCCAAGCTCCGTTCCCTGTAATCATTTCAAAATCATGTAATAGACGGATAAGGAAAAGATACTACCATTGTCCGTGAACGAGTCTCCAAAGGCTACGATGGAAGAAAATTGCTTTGCTGTCTGAACAGGTGCGGCTACTGCATTCAAAGCATGAAGTATGACCGCTATTGATGAGCAGAGAACTGTAGAAAGCATTTGAGCTAGTCGGCGCTATGGGTTGCTTTCAGAGTGGATACCTTTTATACAGTCTGAGCTCAATTGAGTCAGGGGCAGGCTTCTAGCCGTTTGAAGACGTCTACTCCGTACCAGATGAGTATCAGTGCGGATTCACCTTTGGACCAGACGGGCAAAGTCGTGGGAAATTAGTTCGGCAAGTTCCGAGACTATAATAGAGTTGCAATAATTGAAATGCTGAAAAACGTCCTTGTCTTCTCTGGTCCCGATTCCGGACTGTCATTAAAGTTGTTCTGGTGTCACCATCTGAGGGAGAGTGATTTATTACCTCCACGCTAGAACCAGATTATACCTGGCTTAGTCCATACGACGTGGCGTTCGAAGGCCGAAGACTATTGGCTTCCAGTATTCTCAAACTTCGTCTGCTCTTCGCACCCGATGTCTGCGATTACCTTTTACACTAATGGCTACTCTACCCAACCTATAACTCACCGCGATCTCCAGCCGTATCTATCAAGGAAATTTCCGGAAAAGTATCGTCTACTACAAGAAAAGTATGGTGCGATGGAAGTGATTTGGAACAAGGTTGATGTCAGTTCTTGTCATTGCGGATGTCATGTTGACTTTATGTTACGGGACGTGGCTGTAGACCTTCAACCGCCCCACGATTACCTTGAGGAAACCGACAAGAATGAACGTGCTAGAATAGAGGGCCGACTTGGTCGCGATAGTGCTGGGGGATATCGTGCATTTTTCTCATATCATGGACCATTATCAGGTGTCCCTATTCGTCCAGTAACATCGGCCCTCCTCAGGTCTCTAGCGGAAGCTGAAAGGAACTTCTACAAGACTGAACTTGATCTCTTCCACACGGAACCCGGCTATCTATACCGCCGTATCTATACAGATGGTCTTACAAGACATGAAATCATGCCAGACCTCAATGGCAACGCACCTCAACTTGAGGACCTTTTCTTGAATCCACGGTTCGTTTGCCAAATCGCTCGCTTTGCCATTCATAATACCGTCATCCGAGCTGGAATGTGGGACACTGTTGCCAAGTACATGCAGGAAGTAGAGAAGCTCGATGCCGAGAAGGGACGAATGGGTGCGCTGGACAAGAGAGATGAGCTGATCCTGGCAGTGAAGAAAATCGTCGAGGCTAGTACGAGAAATGTAGAAGATCGCGAGAGCGACCATAGACTCAGATTTGGGAAACAGGTTTTGGAGACTCATCAAGGTAAGTACTGTCTTTAAAGACGTGTTCTACTTACGTGGCCAATAGAGCACACCAGACTTCATGGGTACTGATATCCAACTTGTGGATGATCCTCGAGTCATGGACAAGTTGGATCATTCTCGTGACGAAGGATGACATCAAATGCTCTCTTATCCGATTTGCCTCTCAACAACGCGACCTTTTACCCGGATGGAAAGCACTAGACTATTACAATGATTTAATCAACTGTTTTCGCGCGGCTGACGAGGACAAAATCAACCTTCTCCCTCAGAATATTGTGGATCTTATCACCCACTTGAATCGACTCGATGTACGCCTTCCCGTTTTCCTCGTTCGCATAAGGTTTATTCACAATCGCTTCAGGAATATTGTGATATGCTCGCGAACTCCGAGAATAGACTATTGAGTATTTCGCATGACGGAATTGACGACGACCGTTTCCGAAGATATACCGAACGCGTCTCTCTCGTTCAAAAAGCGTGTACAGGTGCCCCCTGGAGAATATTATGAAGGAAGGAAATATAGCTTCTTTCGAAATGTCGTCCAAGTTTTGGACTGAGATCAACGAGTCCGCGAAACGGACTGGAATGACTCAGGGACTAAGCATAAACAAGATCGAGGATGTAAACTTGTAATTTCATTTGTCACATTCACCCCACTTCTCAGTTTGTTGTATCGGCTGCCGTTCCGCAGTGGATTGTTTCCACGCCCTTGCCTCAACTAGAACTGTTGTCGCTTACCCGCAGCTTCTGACGACGTCGAGTCTGACTCTGAATTTGGGGTTGCCCAGTCATTATCCACTGCTGATGCCCAATCTACTGTCTCTCGATCCAGGTCACTCGATATTCCTCCTGCAGCCATCAAGCCATATAATTCTTCTCGTCCTTCAGAGTCCACGCTTACTGCGATAGAGGAGGAACCGAAGCGTGAAGGTCCAAAAGTCAAGACGAGACCAATCATTGCTTCGACTGACGACTCTCCGAGTGGTTCAAGAACCATTTCTCAAGGGCAGCCATCAAGCAGCCATCCATCCTCCATCAGCTGAAACTTCCCCTGTTCCGTGTGCCTAAGCGGGATTTTGAGACTTTCGAGATCATTTTTGATCCAGAAACAAAAGGGAACCTAAGTTGGCAGAGTATTCTTTCTGTAAGTGTTGTATCTTTCTATTTCGAGAACTTGGTTCATTTGAACATGATGCTATAGGCTTTAGATGCTATTTCATGCCAACTGGAAGTGAGAACTATCATTCTTGACGATTTTGTAGACATTGCTCGGAATTTTTCCCTCAAGTGCCATCAGTAAGTGCTACCTTCAAATACTCGTCGTCATGTTAACACTGCTCGTAGGCCTCATGATAGAAATGACAATAAGCTTGGTCGCTATCGAATTTGTCAACTAGCGAAGAATATGTATAATTCTTACGACTAGACAAAGGAATAGTTTGCAGTGAAAAACGAAGAATAATTGAGTGGCTTAATGACGGAGCCGAGAGACACGATACGTTAGGAGGAATATAAACATTTTACTACTTTTACTAATCTCTAAAATAAAAAGGCTGCAAATTACGCAGAACCTGTCCTCGAGAAGTCGAGCAATTGAATATAACATACATTCAAGTAACAGACAAAGTAAGTAATAAGGACTCTAGTACCTTTACAGTTACAGACGCTAAAGTATAAGCATAAAAGGGTCTTTTGAACTGTTCAATAAATCACGGTAGGGAGCAGGAATGAAATTTAAAGCTTATCAATTACCGGGAGGCGCACCAGATATTGTGGCTCCGTGGGGAGATGTCGCAGAGGGAACAGACACTGATCCCCAAGGACCCATACCGTATTTACCTTCGACAGTAGCAGCAGACCAAGCAGAATCGTCAAAGCCAGGCTGTTCAAAACCGTCGGGAGTCTCTTTGTTCACCTTCCACTTCTCATCAGTGATGATATAAGTAACGGAAGAACAGTCGAGGCAAGAGCTTGGATCTTTTGAGGTGATCTGCATGGATACTAAAACGCCAGCAGGACCACCTGTATTTCTGCCGAAAACTGCAATCTCAATCTTTTCGTCATCGACTTGGATATTGTCAACAGCAAAGCGTTGAGCATTAGTATAAGCTGTCCCGCTACCAATGAACTGGCCGTTGATATACAGAGAATACTCGTTATCCACCACGATAAGAACTTCGGCGTCCGCCGAAGTATGTCCAGGGGGAAGAATGACAGTACGACGGAAGGCATGAGCACCAACCGGAGCTGAACCACCCGGGCTCGACAAGTCGTTGGTCCATATCCAAGACGCAGAAGCAAAAGAGACTGGATCAGACCCTGCAATCTGAACATTATCCCAATCGTGCGAAAGAGTACTGGGATAAGTAGCTTTACGAGTAGTCAAAGCCCAGGATGAATCATCAAATGAAAGTTGTTCCCAGCCGTCAGGAATGGTAGGCCCCGTTACACGCCAAGTCTCATCAGAGGCGAGCGAAGAAGTGGTTCCATCGGTGTAAGTGATCTCGGCAGTAACAAGCAATCCACCAGGATTTGGATCATTTGTCACATTAAACGCAATGACGTTTTTGAATGGTTGTAGGGGGATGCAATATGTACTAGAGGTGACCCAGTTGTCCTTGGTAGCAACATATTCTCCATTGATAAAGAGAGTTGCGAAATCGTCGCTGGCAAAAGCAATTTTGATTGTAGAGGGAATCTGGTTTCCTTGGGACGTATCAATTGTTTTGCGGAAGGCTCGAGTACCGACAGAAGTGTCCCCGGACCAGATCCATTGGAGTCCTTTGAAGCTCAAGCCGTTTCCGGTTCCACGTGAGTCAAGAGAGCGACGGCCACTGTGGGCGTGATTCAGGTTAATTATTAACCAGGAATAGGTTGAAAATCAACTTTCAACCTATTTTTGGTTACACTATGTTGGTGATTTTGCCGACAGTCATCTTTCAACCTATGCAGATAAATCTATTCTAGGTTGGACAATTAGGTTGACCTTTCAAAGTAGTTTTCTGGTTTGATTTGTCTTATGTGAATTTATTACTCCACAAAACCTTTACATATACAAGATAGTATCATGAACTTGAACAAAAAAACTACCATAGCAGCATATTGTTGACCACCAGTTGCGTGTCACGGTTACCAGAAACAAACATTAGTCAGCTGTTTACACCTTCCTTTTCCTCTATGACGTGGCCAGGGCAACAATGCAAGAACCCGTTTTCAAGCTCAACAACGCAAAATGCAACTCTCAATGCCTCAGAAATGAACATCATTCCTCAAGCTTGGCCCCTTCAACAGCCCTCAATGGATATAACAGCTCTCATCACTGCAGGACAGCATCCGTCTTCTCCCTCAACATTTCTGGTCTGGAAAACTTTTCTTGCACGCTACCTCAACAATCAGCAATGGCAGAGATAACCAAGGAAGAGCAAATACCAGAATGCTTACTGGAATAGCTTTGATGTTCCTGTCAAGTATGCACACCTCAAAGAAAATGTCGCTTGTCATTCTCCTTTTGGCAGCCATGTTTGTCCAGGAAGTATTTTCTCGCGCGAACTTCTTTTTATGTTGAGTGCTGTGTCTATTGCCACTTTAGGTAAATTTTGATGGGAGTCAAGACTCAGGCTATGTACGACATATGCTGAAAGGTCGTATTGATGTTCGTTACTAGTATTCTGTTCGTGTAAAGACCTTTATTCATAGTATACTTTTTAATACATATTTCACATATGTTGACGTGGATTAAGAAGCAATAGTCAACCCAATGAGCTAGTTTGATTTTCATCCTTTCTATTGTTACAATTCAACCTATTACTGGATACAATACCAGGATGATTTTGGTCAAAATAGGTTGCCAATCATCCAAAGCACTTTAGGTTGAGATTCATCCAATGTATCAACCTTGTCATGGTTGATATGATTACAGAAGTAGGTTACTTTCTTAGGTTGGAAATCAACCTTGGCTATGCCCACAGTGGGCCTTCGGAATAAGGGAAAGGATATGGGCAAGCGTTTGTGTCTCGTTTGGATACTGTGGAAATAGAATTAATAAATTGAGCTATTGACGAGGGCATCCTGACATACAGTCTGCAGGTGACGCTGATACAATAAAAACGGTCTGTATGGTACAGAGCAGACAAAGAGCGACGAGAGCTGAGAAGAATGATTATGCAGAGCTTGATAATAGAGGACTGCGGTTTGCTTACTTCTGAACATACCACTAGAATCGGAGCGGAGCCTGTGGAAAAAGTCATGAGCGGGGCCTTATATGTCAGTTGATACTCCACATCAGACATCTGTCCAGAAAGGAATGGAACTTATCAGCGTCGAAGAATAGTGAGTAGACAGCTGGAATGCATGTCAAATTAAAATTGGCGCTGATTGTATTTTTGTGTGTTTTTTTTTTTTTGAATTAACTAAGGAAAAAAAATTTATAATTTATTACGGGTACAGCGAGATTGACATTTCAGGATAGCAGGGATGAGAGTTTGGGCGAGCTTTACAAAAGAAAGCGATTTGCAGGTCCCAATACAACCTGAAAGCTGTGAAGCATGCCTTCTGTCAGCCCAGACATTCATATCGTCAGCTGTTGTTTGATCAAAATATCATTCTGATCTTCTATGTACGTATTGAATATGTCAGAAAGGATCACTGGGATTCAGAATGGGCTTGCTTCGCCGTACTAAATGAGTGACCGTTCGGTTTTGAATTGTGAATCTTCGAACCTTGAAATTTATTCTTGGACTAGAAATGAAATGGTAATAGGTCTTTGCTGTACATGGCAACTACGAGGCCTTTGACATAAAATATGAGCAAAAGATTCAGCTACAAGTATGTATTTGAGCAAAAGTCCGAGAGGTATGTTAAGGTTATGTGAGATCTTTATGAGCTGTTCTAATAAAAAACTAGTATTTTGTAATGAAAGAACTCCCTTATTCTCACAATGCTATGCATGATGTTGATCTTAAAAAGGATCAAGCAAGAAAAGAATGTACACCTGGAACTAGGAAACAAATTTTGGAGAATGTTGCTCAATGGGCAACTGGTGATAATACTTCTACAGGCTATTGGATATGTGGCTAGCTTCCTAGGTATGGCAAGTCATAAAAAGGATTCTGATCACTGGTGATTGTAATGACCCTACCTGTTACTTTCCCTCGACTTCGATTATGGACCTCAAGATTCCGACAAATAAGCACGCCAATCCCTCAAGACTTCAAATGCCGAAAACATCCCTCCTCTTCCTGTGGGCCGACTTGGACAAACTTGGGTATTTCTGCAGCTAATCTTACGCCCTCGTTTGATTGATGCAGTCGTCAAGACGAACAGATTCCGCGGTGGTACGATATGGATATTGGCGTGGCGGATTACAAGACTATGTAAATACTAGAGGTAATTAGCAACGGCCTCCGGACACGGCCGAGAAGCTAATTTTCGTAGGCGAAAGTTCACACCATCTGTGTCGCTCCGTGTTACTCCTCCGTCTGCAACTTCCCTCACCAATGTATACACTCCCTTTAGGCCTTTCAACCTCGGATTTACATTTGTGTGAACACGTAACTGAAAAATGTGCTATTATAGGCCTTTTCACCTACTACAAAGCTCATTGAGTGTAGGTTAAGTGCATCTAGTATCTTTCAACCCTTCCGCAGTGGGACAACAGCTCCCTTGCTTATTTACAGATCAAACAGATTACCTTAATGATTTGCAGCACCGCCGCCCTCATTTAAGATCCCTACGGAGGTCATGGGCCAGAGATCCTCTTTTACCCAATAGAATTCGAAGTTAGGCGGAGAGTAGCCGAGCAGGCTTCGGACAACTCCGAAATCCGGTTTTTGGGCGCAGCTAATTACCTCTACTCATAACTTCCATGGCTGGACATATACTTCTCGATGATGGATCTTCCAACGAGTATCTCTGGGAGAAAGAACACATCCAGTACAATCCACTACGAGTCCCAAGTTAGACGAGGAAGCGGTCGACCAATGAATTCCGGGACGGCATTCACAGCCTGTTTGGACAAACTACATATCTGTGTGGCACATAATACTGGGGAAAGGTATCACTGCTTCGCATGGCAAATTACGAGGCCCCTTTTGAGTGATTCATGCAAGTCGAGGTCTGGGACAGACTAAGTAGTGCTCGACGATCGGCATAGGATGTCAGGCTTATCGCAATTTCGAGCCGTTGCAACCTGAGATACTTAACTCCCTCGGCCCTGACCTTAGTTTGCCCAGTGGACGAGTGGCATGCGGCAGAGTACCCGTGGAAAAGCTCGAAAAAGTCAGTGTGGACTCAAGTTAACTCGGCCTTAAAGGGCCTCCGAGTCGTAACAAAGCTGGTATGCGGAATGCAGTGAATTAACATCTCGTCCGTTGCAATGTCAACTTTGGTTGCCATTGGCACGCTTCAAGAGTTAAGGTGCACTACTCAACATTGACCAAGGTCTGGAGCTCTTAGTGTCTCAAGGGTAATTTTTTGTTGGCAAGTACCTTCATATTTCATTGCGGCGTCACCGCCCTTCAACTACAACGAGATGGTAGATCATTCGACCTGTATGTCCCCAAAGCTAACGAAAGTGATTTTCATGTTTGTCCGGACATAAACACCTGCCCTCTCCGTGTCGTTGTTGTTCTTGAATGCAACAACTTCCCAGTTATTGCGGCTCCAAGAATCGCTGGCACCGGCTTTCACGACGAACCATTCATCACTGCCATTCGAATTGGAGTACTTGGACACGAAAACCTGGATGTCCTGCTTGCTCTCGTTATGAACGATAATGCTTCCAGTCATCTAGAAGTTGAAAAGCAAGTGAGTAACAGACATGCAAGTTTTTGAAGATCCCACTGGGAAACATACCTTTGTGTGAGGTTGATTGATAGATATGAATCTGTTAAAGCTGCGGAGGTGCTTTCCTTGCTGATATTTATGACGAGGGTGTCAGTACCAAGCAAAGAATGTCGATGATTGGTATGGATGCTTACAACGGATGAGAAGACGAGTTCCTTGCCAATTCCTCGTCTTTCTCTCCAGATTTTATACCAGTAAAGTCACCCTTGGACCCCTGAATTATTAGGCGTAGAGTAATTGTGCAAGTTCCGAAGTGTGGAATAGAAGATACGATGTCTCAACGTTGAAGACAGACGTCCTGCATTTTTCGTGATAAATGAGCGCCACAGGATTCTATTAGATAACCGGTTGTAGACCCTCCGGCGTTCACGTGTCTTGAAGCAACCATTGAATTTCGGTATCAAATACGACTGCTAGCCAAGGGGCGAGAGATTCATCCGATTCACACAAGGCCAACAGAAGTACCTCGAAGTGACCTTGTAGCATGGCTCAGCCTGTCAAAAACCACTACCGAGACGGTACGAGGTAGTAGGTAATTGAAAGCATCCACGAAAATAAGCCCAGGCCTAGCCAAACCCAAAGTCGACTGGTTCGCTGACTTTGGCAATGGCTTCGGCATGTCTACTAAATACTTCGTGTGGCACCTGACGAATCGCCCCTTGCTGCCTGCCCCGAGTTAGCCTCGAGTCTTCATTTCATAGACACATTTTCCTTGAACTAGGGTCTATAATTATGCAGAGATACGCCGAATGATGTGACTAGAGTCGTGGAGGAAGCAAGGAGGAAGAGAAAAGAGTTGGGTGCGGCTGAAGCGACGCCAATCGAAGATTCCCCCGCAAGGCACAGCGAGCGTCGCATTATCCCCAGATCCTGTCCGCTGATTCTGTTAAAATAACTTTATATTGCCATCTTGGCAATGAGATACTGCTAGATGGAAGGACCTTAGATTACAATAAACCTAAGCAAGCTATGTTCCGGTCTTAATTGAAGGAAACTCAGACACAAGACAACTCAGAGAAGCTTATCAAAAGTCGGACAACTCGTGGTATATTCAAACTTTAATAACACTTTGAACGCCGTAGATCCTCCATAAATGAGGCATTAGAGCCCTTTGGAATGTTCCCAGCCAATGAAATACCCGGAGGGTCTACAACCAATCCTTTGACAGAGTTCTGTGCCACTCTTTTGCGTGTATGTTAAGTAACGGAACGCTTAATATCACAATGCAGCAGCAGATATCAACCCCATAAATGAGGCATTAGCACTTGGAATGTTCCCAGCCAATTAAATAACCGGGGGGTCTACAACCGATCCTTTGACAGAGTTCTGTGCCACTTTTTTGCAGCGGCAGATATCAACCCTATAAATGAGGCATTAGCACTTGGAATGTTCCCAGCCAATAAAATAACCGGAGGGTCTACAACCGATCCTTTGACAGAGTTCTGTGTCACTCTTTTGTAGATGCAAGATGTCTGTCATCAACGTGAGACATCGTACCTTGTATTCCGGACCGTGACTCGGAACTTGCAATCGCTCTACGCACAATACCCCAGGGTGGCTTTTGCTGGTATAAAATCTGGAGAGGAAGGCGAGGAATTGGCAAGAAACTCATCTTCTCATCCCATGTAAGCATTCAGATCATTCCTCAATGTTCTTCGTTGCTAACACCTTTGTCATAGATATCAGCAAGGCTCAGCGACTTTAACAGATTCGTATACCTATCACAAACAAAGGTGTGCATCCAGTGAGATCTTCATGAAAACATGGTTACTCACATTGCTCTTCGACTTGTAGATGACTGGAAGCATTATCGTTCACAACAAGAGCAAGCAGGACATCCATGTTTTCGTGTCCAAGTACTCCAATTCGAATGGCAGTGATGAATGGTTCGTCGTGAAAGCCGGTGCCAGTGATTCCTGGAGCCGCAATAACTGGGAAGTTGTTGCGTTCAAGAACAACGACGACACGGAGAGGGCTGGTGTTTATGTCCAGACGAACGTGAAGATCACTTTCGGTAGCTTTGGGGACATCAAGGTCGAATGATCTATTGTAGTCACCCATCTCGTTGTAATTCCCAGGCGTGACGCCAATGAAATGTCAATATCAGAGTATTTGTAAAAAAACAACGAGCAGCAAGGTTAACGTTCCTACTTTGAGACTAAGAGAACTTGAGAGCATGGGTGTCTGTTCCAGCATGAAAATCACCTTCGTTAGCTTTGGTGACATAAATGTCGAGTGATCTATAGTACTACCATCACAACTTGAACCGAGTCTAAAGAGAAAAACGAAGTGACAAACGACCTTGTTTGAGGGAGGCAGGTATTGATATCTTAGAACGATGTAGGCTGGCCCGGTCCGGCCATTGTCGAGTGATATTTGCCGGAGATTTCCCGGGGCCAGCGGTAATCTTTCGGACTATCCAATTATGAACGAGATAAAAGAGATAGATAGCTGTCTCTCTTTTTGCTTTATATCCTCCAGAAATGTATAGAATTGGAGTTGACGTTGGAGGTATGCTCAACTCGCTTCATTTCTCGATGCTGGCTAACGCGACGACAGGAACCAACACCGATGGTGTAATCCTTGATATCCGCAAGACTTTTGATCCAAAGACGCGCGGAGTACTAGCATTCTACAAGCATGCTACCACGGTTAATGTTACAGATGGAATCGAAGCTGCGGTTAGACATGTTTTGGCAGACGCTGGTGTAGATCCTGCTAGCGGAGAGGTGTTAAGTTTGACGATTGGGACTACAGTGCGTTTTTCACTTTTCTTTGAATTGGGTTGTTTCTGAAATATTCTTTCACAGCATTTCATCAATGCGGTCGTGCAATCCGATTCCAGACGTCTCTCCAAAGTCGCTGTCATTCGTTTAGCGGCACCGTATAGCGATGAATGTCCCTCATTCATAGACTTTCCCGAGAATCTCAAGCGGATTATGAATGGACATACTGCCATCATATCTGGTGGTCTTCAAATGTATGTTATCCGTAGATCAGCATTTGAGACTTCTTCTCATCCAAATCCAGTGACGGCCGACCCATCAACCCCATTGTCGAATCCGAACTTGTAGAAGAAGCTGCCAAGATTCGCGCAAAGGGGTTGAAAGATATTGTACTAGTTGGCGTTTGTGAGTATTGAAGTTTGCATGAGTTCCGTTTGCTGATAGTACTTTCATGTTAGTCTCCCCGCTTGACGTCTCCGGTTCAACTGAATACGCTGCTCCTGATATCCTACTACGCGAGCTGGGTCCAGACGTGAACATTGTCTGCTCCAGAGATGGTGAGGCGTTGGTCATTTATCGTCTTACTTACTATACATTGACATAAATCTCAGTCGGTCAGATCGGGTTTATCGAGCGAGAAAATGCGTCTATTCTCAATGCCTCGATTACATCTTTTGCCCAACGCACGATTCGGGGTTTCGAGAGGGCTATGGAGAGATTGGGCTTGAAATGCCCCCTGTATATCACTCAGGTCCGCTATTCTCAGACTTCGTCTCCCTCGGTCGCTCATGATCCCGTAGAACGATGGTACTCTGACCACTGCCGCCGCCGCTGTCCGACTACCAATCCGGACATTCTCCTCTGGAGCTACCAACTCTATGAGAGGCGCTTCTTTCCTTGCTGGGGTCGATCTGCGTCGCAAACAAAGTAGAGATACGGATCAAAAGACCATGTTGGTAGCAGATATTGGAGGTACCACCACCGATGTTGGTGTGTTGTTGCCGTCCGGGTTTCCTAGACAAGCTGCAGCGTTTATCGAGGTTGGTGGGGTGAGGACAAAGTGAGTGTGAATCATATTCTTTTCGGACCGACTGAGATAGTTTCGTAGCTTTGCAATGCCGGATGTCAATTCGATAGGTCTTGGGGGAGGATCTAGGGTTCGTGTTGATGGCTCTAAAGTGATGGTTGGTCCAGACTCTGTTGGTCATTACGTGCGTCTTCTTTTTTTTTGTGTCAAGACCCATATTCATGCTAACAACGACAACAGCTAACACGAGATGCCAAATGCTTTGGAGGTGACGTTCTCACTGCGACAGATATCTGCGTTGCCTCTGGCGAACCGGAAGCACGAGACATTGGCGACAAAAGCAAACTCGGGGATGTCTCTGACGAGGTGGTTCAAAAGGCAAAGGTGATCATCAAGAGGCTGATGGAGGTATGTGCCCAATTTTATTCGATTTACAATGGCTTACGGCGAGTTTAGAACGTCGTCGACAGGATGAAAACTAGCCCCGAAGATTGCACTCTTCTCTTAGTTGGCGGAGGGTCTATCATCGCACCACAGCAACTTGAGGGTGTTGGTGAAATCATGTATGTTCTACGATGTCATCTTTCGCGACTTGATCTCTTACCTTGATTTTCCCTAGTGTCCCGCCCTTCCATAGCGTAGCAAATGCCGTCGGCGCTGCCATTGCCAACGTTTCTGGAGAAGTCGACACAATTGAGATTATGCAAGGCAAAACCTTGTCCGATGTTCTTGAGCGGATTAAAGAGGAAGCAAAAGCAAACGCAGTGAAGAATGGTGCGGATCCGGAGACGGTGAGGGTTGTAGAGGTTTCGGTCCTGCCGGTTCAGGTGAGGAATGGGCTTGTCCTTTTGTGCCGAGTCCGGAGTTGACGCTTTCGCTTCAGTACGTCACGAATCAAGCAACTCGTCTTATAGTCCGTGCTGTTGGAGAGATTGGTATACCTCGAGACCCCAAATCCGCTTATCAGATACAAGATAGCTTTAGTCGAACAGGGGGAGATGTCGAGAACGAGTCCGAGGAAGACGTACAAGAGGTACTGAAAGAAGGAGCAGGCGTGGATTCTACTGTCAAAGTGGATTACGAGAGCTACAGGCCAAAAATTGTTGGGGACGAATGGATTCTGTCTGAAACGGACCTGCGTGAGTAGCAACCCTCTAGTTATTGTTCAGCCGGCTAAAGAGAATCCAGTATTCATCATGGAAGGATGTGGTATCCTCGGTACTGTACGTCCCTCTTCGTCTTCTCCATAGTCCAATTTGCCGAAACACCTCTCTTTCTCACAGGGCGGCGGCGGTTCACCATACCCCATCTATGCTGTTCACTTTGCACAAAAAATAAAGTACATTATTCCCCCCCGCTTTTTCTAAAGTACCCCCCGCTTTTTTCTGAAGTAACCCCCCGGCTTTTTTCAGAAGTGCCCCCCGCTTTTTTCAGAATCCCCCCGGCTTTTTTTTGGAGTTCCCCAACATTTTTCTGAATACCCTCAAACTGTTTTAACACACCCTTTTTGGCATTTTCCAAACTTTCCTATGCTGACCATCATTTCGTTGCATTACAATTACATATGGAACGTGAATATGCAAGTTACAACAAAATGCTAGTCCTTGAAATGGGCTACAACGGCGACAAAGAATTATAGTACATAATGATTACACAATTTGTAATCACTACGAGGTCGGAACTGGACTAATTCGATACATAATGAATGGACAAGACTTGCCCAAGGGTATTCTCAAGCACCGAGATTTAATCATTAGCTATAGAAACATGTCAGAGCACAGCAATATTGGCTAGAGTACAGTAGACGCACCAGTTAATCTCCAAACCAGTTGCGTACATTACGAGGCCGAAGAATGAGGACGAGTCCATTATACTGGAGTTTAGCCTGTGGCTGTGTGCAAATCGTCGGAAATTTGTATTTGTTTGGCATTTCTAAATATATCTTAGGTACTCATTTCGTTTCACCTTGACCTGAACTCTCATCCCTAAATAAATACCATGATTGCTTTTGCTCTCATCTCATTGGTTTGGGTTATTTTCTTTGGTCAGAAAGTCTATGGTACGTTCTGTCACAATTGATATCCAGGTTATAATTCTCAAATTCACTGATATGGACAGAGGAGCATTCTGTCCAAAATAAACCTTTGGCATGTGCTTATCTGAGCTATCATTCCTTGTTTGCATTTACTGTTTAATCAGCCTCTATCAACAAACCTGTGCAAGACCATAAATTGTTCCTTCTCTGAGTGTCAACATTTGGATCCAAAATGGTATGTGTGCATTTCTTCTCTGTTTTGCTTTTACTAACTATAATAAAAATGACAATTCAATATTCACATATCGTTCCTTGTGCATCTATGTTCATTGTTGCACTTTGGATGTCGCATACCATGTGGCTTAACTGTCATACATAAAAACTTGCGGCGTCACAATTGCCGTACTCTAACTCTGCGGTGTATTTCCCGTACTTTGATTCTTGTGGTGTAATTACCATACCTTATTCATGGTGAAATTACCGTACTTTCATCTGTCTGTGAAACTTTGCACTTTCTACCAATCCAAAACATGCAGGGAGATTGATCTATGCAGCCTTTCACATTCCACTTCACTTTGCATTACTTGTCACTCTCAGTATAATCAATTTGATTTATATACAAGTTCACATTTCTTTTTATCATCATATACAGATTTGACTATGTTTAATGATGTACAGACTGTGTATGTAAACTCATCTTTATCAAAATTCTGTTTACACTCATTAGCATCTTTTTTATATTCAAGTTATCAATCAAGAAGAATCTGGCCTTCAAGCTGTCATATCTATTCCAGATTATTTCAGATGTTAAGTATAAGATCAAATATTATTGTTCATATGTCTTATCATCTATTCAAAACTATTGAGCAATGTGCATATATAAAGACCTCATTTAATCTGATCAGATTTTGTATTCAGCAAAATGATTCAGTGTTGTTGTCTGAATTGAGACAGTTGAAGGAGATGCCACTATGTTCCATATCTGTGGCTATGCTTGTTAAGATGGCCAAGATGCTGTGTTATCGTTCATGTATGCGTTCTCATGATTACCAAGCCTACCTGTGTTCTTTGAGTGTGTGCTTTTTAACTGTGAGTCCTTGTATGATAATCATTGGCTGGAGCTCACCTGTTTTGGATTTGTCTAAAATATTGTTACCAGTCATGAATTATGCTAAGCTCAAAATTATGTTTGCAAGATTCTTGATTGCTGGACACCAACAACTCTGTTATTTTTATATGAATGAACTGCTCTTGATACTTATGCATTTTTATTGTTTACCCATAGCCATTTTTTTAAAGGACCCTGTTAAAAATCATAAATGCACAATATCATTGCCAGAAATGCGTGGTGGCACTCGTGGCCCATCAAATACATTCTATTTCTACCAGTTGCAACCCTATCTCAGATCACACTGTATGATATTCAATCCTGATCTAGTAACATATGAGTTTCACTGTTTTGAAGATGACACTGTTCTACGGCCTTTCAACCCTTACTATATTTATACACAATTACCTTTAACCGAAATTTATAATCATATGACACGGGATTCTCTTAAAATTTTGTCAGGTTTTCATAGTATTATAATCAGTAAAACTGAAACTGTAGCTCAGATTAAATCACAATTTGTTGCTCATCATTGTATACAGACATGCCAGCATCCTATTGTAGTGTTTAAGCCTTCTACTCCAGTAAGATTAATTACAGATTTGTCCCAAGATTTCCCTCCAAAGCCTCTGGATGCAAATCTCACTAAACAAGTAATTAGTGGATGGACCAATGAATTTTCTGCAGAAAATATTGAGCAAGGTGGTTGTGCTGTTTGTGGACAACTTAAATTGGTTTCACAGCTTAGCCCTCTGAGATGTGTTAAGAATCTGTTAAGCGTTCTTAATGCTCAAGGTGTGACTCGTGTGGAGCGTAAGTCCATCAAAGAAAAAGTTACAGAGTTACCAGGGCCCATAATTGATGAATCATGCAATAATGTTTGCAATGATTGTCGTAAATCATTGAGAGAAGGGAAGATTCCTCGTATATCACTGGCTCAAGGGTTATGGTTAGGAGAAATACCATTGGAACTAAAACAATTGAATTTTATGGAGAAGCTTCTTGTTCAAAAAATAAGAACAAACTGTTGTTTTGTCCGTGTTAACTCTGGGATGAGGAAAATGATTTCACATGTCATAGCATTTGATGCACCAACAGTCAAAGTTTATAATGTCTTACCACCACCCCCTGAAGATCTTGATGAGGTACTCGCTATAATGTTTACAGGTCCTTGTAAGCCCACTGATGAAGATTTCAAAAGAATTCCTGTCTTAGTGAGAAGAAAGCAAGTGTTTCAGGCATTGACATGGCTAAAACTTAATCATCCAGCTTATAAAGATCTCATCATTTCTTATGAAAATTTGCACAAATATCCTGAAAATATTCCACCTGTAACTGTTGCTTTTAAGCAATCATATCATGATGGAAATAGAATTCCAGAAGGTACAAGTATGAATGATCATGAGCTTGAAATTGGGACTGAAAGTGGAGATATTCCATTTGTTGTGCATGGTATTAGTGGTGAGGAACTTCAAAATACAAAGGTTGAAATTCAGAAAGCAAAAGCTTTGGCTCATCTAAATTCAAAAGGCAAATTTTTGGCAGTGGGACATGGTGAAAACAGCTCATCTATTTACAGAAATCCTGATTTATATCCATCTATTTTTCCCTGGCTTTTTCCATATGGATTAGGTGGCATTGGTATGTCCAATATCAGACGTTTTTCTGAAAAAGAGCATAAAAAATTTTTGTTGAATTATCATGATAAACGCTTTCAGACTGATATTATCTTTCCATTTGTAGCATTTAGCCACTCACAGATCAAAACAGCTACAAGTAATGGATTTATGTTGACTGAAAAAAAGTGTTTTCCTGATATTGCTAATCGCATTTTGAACATAAATCAGTCTGTTCTGAAAAATTTAATCCATCGGCTTAGCAAGGGAGAATCTGTGCATCCTCAAACAGATGATGAAAGACAATGCTTTAGTGTTATACAAGATTTAGACCATGTAGGGGGCTCTGTTAAAGGTTCTATGTCAAGCAAAAAGTTTCTTCGAACACAACTTTGGTCTCTTATCTCATACCTTGGTGCTCCTTCATGGTATATCACTTTTGCTCCATCTGATACAACACACCCTTTATGTTTCTATTTTGCTACCACAGGTGAGTCTTTTCAACCTCAACTTACTATAAAAGATGATGAAAGAACTAGACAAGTAATTCATAATCCTGTAGCTGGGGCTAGATTTTTTGATTTCATGGTTAAGATGTTCATAAAGCATGTTTTGGGAGTCGATAATGATCACAATGGTTTATTTGGAAAAACCACTGGTTATTTTGGAACAGTAGAACAACAAGGGAGGCTTACATTGCATTTACATTTATTGCTTTGGCTGGCAGGATGTCACTCCCCACAGGAAATCCGAGATGCTATTTTAGATCCTCAAAGTGATTTCCAAAGAAGAATTGTTGAATATTTAGAAAGTGTTCACAGTGGTGACTTCATGACAGGAAGCCAAGAGTTTGTACAGCAAAATGTCAGTGAAATCTCCAAGACAGACAGTTATATTAATCCTCTTTACAGCATGCCTGTTTGCCCACCTACTATGTGTCAATGTTCTGACTCTATTAATCAATGTATTGAATGCCAGACATGGTGGGATCAATACCGGACAGAGATTGATGACATACTGTGTCGGACTCACATTCACAAGTGCAAGTCTAATATTGATAAAACAGGAAAACGTATGCAGAATAAGGACTACTTGGGCTGCTTGGACAATAAGTTCGGGAACTGCAGTGCAAGATTTCCTCGTGAGACATTTACTTCTACTCAAGTTGATACTGAAACAGGGGCCCTCAGAATCCGCAAAGGTGAACCATGGATTAACACTTACAATCCAACACTGACATATCTTCTCCGATGTAATAGTGATGTGTCTTCATTACTTTCAGGTACTGCTATCAATGCTGTTGTACTGTATGTTACTGAATATATTACTAAATGGAACCTGAATACCCATGTCATATTTGATGTCATTCGATCTGTACTTCAACGAAACTCTGAAATGTTGAATGGGCCACTTAGCCGGCAAGAAAAAGCACGAAAAATTATCACTCAGGTGGTCAACCTATTGTCAGTTAAAATGGAAATTGGTGCTCCTATGATATGTATGTATCTATTGGATAATCCTGATCATTATACAAGCCACAAATTCAAACCCTTCTACTGGAAAAATTTTGTTACAGAAGCTAGGCATTATTGGGACCCTTCTGATAAGATTGATTCAGAACATAAGGATCAGGTAATGTTATTGAGCAATCAAGGAAGAATTATTGGGTTTTCCCCTGTGTATGATTATATATATCGTCCAATTGAAATGGAAACCTTGTGTTTATATGATTGGTTTACACTGACTCAGAGAATCAAAATATCCTCAATCACCAAAGGGACTATTGATGAAAGAGATACTGATTGTGAATCAGAGATAGATGAGTTTGATTATTATGACTCTGATGGACAAGATATACAACCAAGTAATGCTGCACCCCTTCCAAATGGTTATCTTCAATTTGCATCAGGTCATCCTTTAGCATACACTCACTGTTTGAAAAGGATTGACCCTTCAAATAAACTTGTCCCTAATTTCATTGGCCCTGGATTGCCTAGAAGAGACAAGGGTGACAGAGAGTTTTATTGCTCTGTAATGCTCACTTTATTCAAGCCTTGGAGATGTGGAGGTGATTTAAAAGGTCAAAAAGAAAATTGGGACTCTGCCTTTACAAAATATAACTTTTCTGGGAATCAAAAACAAGTCATGAAAAACTTTGAATTAAGATATGAATGTTTGGATTCTCGAGATAATTATCATGCTCAGAGAAAAGCAATGAGTCTGGGTATAGATTCAAGCATCAACTCACAGCCAGAATATGATGATGGAATTCAATTTGACCCATTTGATGATGCTGACAATGACAATTACCAGATTGGTCCACAGGAAAGGCGTAGAAGACAGGATATGAAGGAGATGGATGACCTTCTAACTTCCACAGGTTGGTCTGATGACACTTATGACCTGCACTCTGATATCCCTTCTCAGCTTCATATAAATGTCAATCATTCTGCAAATGCATGGAGAGCAGAAATTTCCAAGATGAAAAAGCAAGTTATGGCTGACAGACAAAAAAATTCAAGCAATCCAACAAACAAATTCAAAAATTCTCATCCAAATGAGGTGGAAATTTTAGACAAACATGATTTTGAGCTAAAGACTCGGTCTGGTCAGACTCAAGAGTTGATAGACAGATTGTGCAAAAAGAACACATTAAATAAAGAGCAAGAAAGAGCTTTCTGTCTTGTTGCTAATCATGCCACAACTTCATTTCCTAGTCAATTTAAAATGTATATTGGTGGCATGGCTGGCACAGGTAAAACATGTGTATTGAATACTCTCAGGGAATTTTTTTCCACTCGACAAGAAAGTCATAGAATGATAGTAGTAGCACCAACTGGGACTGCTGCAGCTTTACTTAATGGATCAACCTATCATTCTGTTTTTGGAATTAACTCTCAAGCAGATGGAGAACACTATAGTGTTCCAATGGCTCAGATTTCATCCCGCTTAGAGGGTGTTGATTATATATTTCTAGATGAAGTTTCAATGTTGTCTTGTAGAGATTTATACAAAATCAGTGCTAAGCTTGCCACTGTGAGGGGTAAAGCTCAGGAACCATTTGGTGGAATGAACATGATTTTTGCTGGTGATTTTGCTCAGCTTCCACCAGCAATTGGTGGTGAAAGTGTTTCTCTTTACACTCACTCTGTTAGTTCATGGAAATCAGATCAAGAGCTTGCCATTGGTAAATACTTGTGGCAACAAGTAAACACTGTTGTTCTTCTACGAAAAAATTGTAGACAGATCGGATCATCTAATAATGATATTAGATTTCGTCAAGCATTGGAAAATATGCGATACAAATCATGTACTGTGGATGACATTGCCTTTCTCAGAAGTTTAATCTCAAATCCTGTTGACAAAACTAAATCAATCAATAATCCAAATTTCCGGAATGTTCCAATAATCCTTACATATAATAAGCACAAGGATGTTGTGAATTTACGTGGTTGTGAACGTTTTGCTAAGGAAACAGGACAAAAGTTAGTTCATTTCTTTTCAGAGGATGAGGAGATTACTTATGAAGCATCTACTGCAGCCATGAGGGACAAATCCAAGCAACAGAGATTGCGCCGTCAGTCCAAAAAAGTTGAATTGAATAAAAAGACACAAGAGGACCTTTGGAATTCTCCACCGTCATTTAATGATAAACAGATACCTGGTAAGTTATCATTATGCAGAGGTTTACCTGTAATGATCCGGTTCAATGGGGCTACAGAGCTGTGTATTACGAAAGGCCAAGAAGGTCATGTTCATGGTTGGGTTGCCTCAAAAGGGAAAAGGGGTCAAAGGGTATTAGAAACTCTATTTATTAAACTGTATAATCCTCCATCTTCTGTTCAGTTTAATGGACTTCCTGTCAATGTGGTTCCTATTACTAGGTCTGAAACTAAAATCCATTGTAAATTACCAAATGACAAGACCATTGCTATTTCACGCAAGCAAGTTGAAGTATTGCCGAATTTTGCCATGACCGATTTTGCCTCACAAGGAAAAACAAGACCTTGGAACCCAGTTGACATCTACAATAGTCGAGATTTTCGGGCAATATACACTGCATTATCACGAAGCTCAACTGCAGAAGGTACCTTAATTCTTCAAGGATTCAATGCTGGTCATATAACAGGTGGTTTAAAAAACAATGGTGGATACCGACAGGAGATGAGGGAATTGGAAATTCTAGATGAAATAACAAAATTAGAGTTAGATGGTTCTCTTCCTTCATCTATTACTGGTGACCTTAGAGCAAATCTTATACAGTCATACCGCAACCACTATGGTAAAGCTCATATTCCAACAAATGTTCATAAATCAATTGCATGGGCTGTTAATGATTCATTTAATAATATATTAGATCCAAATACCACCTGGAAAATAATTAGTAAATCCCATAAGAAAGGAGATGGAAAGAACAATCAACATCTCAAAGGAAATTTTGAACCTGCAAAGGGTTCCACCCAGCATTTGATACCCAGAAAGCGTAAATATCCTGTGTCCACAATTACTCCACCACCTGATTACGTCCCTCCATTAAAAATTAAAAAAGAATCAAACAATATACTTGCCCATTTCTCATCCACACCTTTGCAATTGCCTTTTCTTCCTTGGTCTAATAATAGTTGTGCTTATGATTCTGCAATTGCTCTTCTCTGCCATGTCTTCTTAACAAACAGAGATGCCTTTGATGCAGAAGCTCTCCATATGCAGTCTATGCTATTCAACACTATGGTTGACACTTTTTGCTCTAACTTATTTGATTATACTACTATGAGAGAAGAAATAAGGCATGCTCTTCATGCAATAAATTCTGAAGCCTTTCCATTTGGTGGCTTTGCAGATACCACTGAAGTTCTCAGAGTTCTACTGCAATCCATTTCACCTATCACTAGGAGACAAATTGTATGCACAAATAATCATGTAGCTCGTGAGTGGTCAAGCCAACATAGATTAATTTTACAAGTACATACTTGTCACTATGAATCAATTCAAGATTGGATCAACAATTACACTGAACCATGGTCTTTCCTATGTCAGTTGTGTAATGCTAGTATGCAAAGACAATATGAATTTATGAGAGCACCTTATTATTTTTTAATGTCAATCCCTGCTGAATTAGACATTAAAATAGATAGAACTATTTATTTGACACTTGAAACACAGACAATGCACTATATAGTTCAAGGCATAATCTACTTTGGACATAGTCATTTTACTACCAGAATGTTTCACAATGAGAATGAATGGTTCTATGATGGAGTAATTTCAGGGACACCTCTGTTATCAAATAGTTGTTCTTCATATGATTGCTTGGAACATTTCAAGGGTAAAAAAGCTGCTGTGATATTGTATGTGATGTTACATTAGGTATTTTTTATTGGGTGGGTGGGTGGTGCTCATTAAATGTCTGCAAGATTGAATAACTTGCAAACACACTATGGTATTTGAAAAATTGGCACCTTAAAATTTAGTAGGAGAAAAAAGAATTCAATTGCATGTTCAATTTCATATCAGCCAAGATTGGCTCTATCAAGGAATCCATATATCTGCTTTCAAATCAGGACATTATCAAGTTCTGCAACATTTTGCATTCAATAGAATGTCATCTTCAAATCTGGAATGTCAGCATAACGATGCTCAACCTCAAATGATTACCACATTATGCTGAACCACAATTCCAGATTCTGCTTTTACCAATGTCACACTGCGACGCAGTGTCACAAGAGTCACATCACATAACCTGTGAGCTTCAAATCTGACTAAACCATGCCGCATTGACACTGATTGAGAGCAGTAGGCAATGCATATTTCATGTACTATTATAATAATATACCACTAACTATAGATTGGGAGATAAAGAACAGCCCAAACCTTGGAATGTTATAAGTAAAGTCACACCTCAAGACAGCTTCTAATACAACTGTGAGCCATTTACCACACTTCTGCTGTGAAATATGAGAATTATAACTTGTGACAGTACACACAAGCCATTTTGCAGCCATCAGCTTGTTTACCAAAAAAAATAAAAAATTTATCCTAGTAATGGCAGATTCAACTGTAATGTCCAATTTCATTTTGTTATCAAAACTACAAGTACAGAGAACACAGAAATTTCAAGTGTTCATATAGGCAAATGAAGAACATGTTTTTTTTTTGGGCTTATAGCAGAAGAGGGCTGTAAGTACAAAAAAGGAATGCAAGGGGCACTTCATAAAGCAAAAGGTCACTTGGAAGCAACCAGTGGATCACTAAGAACAATGATGAATTGAACATTGAGGCTCAAGCCACATGAAGCAGTTGCCGAGGTGTACTTTCCTGCTGTATAAACAACAACCACTATGGAATCTGCCGGAACCTCAGATGTAAAGCGAGGTAGAGCCCGAACATTTTGCCAATCTTCAGGTTCAAACTGGAAGACACCATAACGACCATCATAAATTGGAACTGTATGCAGATTAATGAAAACAAAATCTAAATGATAGTAACACAAGACACACCATCGTCCTCGAAATTGAGTGCATGGTTAGGAGGGCCTTGCGTTAATGCAGGGGATACAACACTGGATCGCAGATTGGCAGGATTCACAGTTTTTTTAGGTGATGAGACATGTGATTCTGATAAGATAAAGTTTATGAATTGTTCAGAGCATACTGCATGTTGCAAAAACTTACTGTCCTCTTTTCTTGTGGAAAATCCAAGATTTGAACCCATGATATATGTCTGGAAACATGGTGTTTTGAAAATAGCACCAAAGAAAGCTGACATGCATTCAAATTCTTGTTGATGAGGTGCAACCAGAATAATTTTTTGATCCATAGCATTGATGAGCTCAGACTTGTTACATAGTCCCAATGTGGCAAAGAGGGCTGATTCTGAAGATTTAGTGTTGTTGACCAATGGCACTACACGGAGACCATTTCCAAATTTGTCTGATGTAAATTTCAAGGGGTCTGCACGTGCCGGGTTCCAATAAGGAGAACATGAATCCCACAACAACCCACGAATGTAGACACTATGAATTTAAAACAATACAAGATAAGTTTTCTGAATCTTTCAGAACAATGGAAACATACATTTTCAACTCTTTATTAAAGAGATTGGATTTATTGAGAGAGTCAATAGACACCATATTTTGATCTGAGGTTGGATAGTCAGATGAGACTAGACCTCGCCAAGGGCTGACGGTCACTGCACTGCGAAAATTTGAGCTTTGGAATGATAGGGTGATCAACACATTCATACTCAAGGTTTATACGATTCTGATACATCTTGTAACGCCGAAGACAATCTTCCTGCAAATAAAACTGCAAAGCCTTTGAACGCTGAATATTCCTTTTGTTTGTCCTATAACCATTATCAATGTAATATCAACTTTTCATTGAAAACTAAACATACAGCATGGTGACATTTTTGATTTCCTGCAGTGAAGGCATGTCTTCAATTTCAGGTTTAGTATTCCCAAGCTCTTTGACTGCAGAGCTAGAAGCCACTGAAGGTTTACTGGTATTGAGATTCAGATCAAAATGCCCTTCAAAATGACAGCCATAAATACCCAAATACATCTGCTAATTCAATGTCTGAGTCAGAAAAAGGATCCTGCTCTTTCTGTTTCCCTTTTCTGTCTCTGCTAAATTTGAATTAACCAGATAGCCTAAGCAGTTGAAGAGGGATGACATACACTTCTGCTTCAATATCTGAATCAGGGTTTGGTTTTGCCTCTTGGGAAGTCTTTGTTTTCCTGATCACCATGAAATGGTTTCAAACAAATTTCAATTTCAACAGAGCCTGAGCTACTGACTTGGCCAACAGATGTTCAGGCTCAGAGTTTGAGTCATTCTCCTGATGCTGCTTTGCTTTATCTGTCCTTGTAACACTGCATGAGAGTTTGATTAGATGCACAGCTTATATAACAATATGACACACTGGCGTCGCTCTCGAGTGCTTGCAAGAGATGGCATAGCAGATTTTTTACTAAACTTCAATCAAAAACCAGCTTTAGAAAAAGAATGATCTGCTCACAGCTTTTTATCATGGCTAGATAGCTCAGGTAGATCACTTTCTGATGAATGACCAATGTCAGCCACAGGTAAAGGAGGTGATTTACTGATAGAGAGATTAGAACATCAATGTGTACAAGAGAGGTATACACACTTTTTACGTTTAGGCATGATGGTGAAAGGAAAGAATGCTAGTGTGCAGTTTTTACAGGCTTATATATAATCCAAAATGGGGGTCACAAGATGTATCTGGTGACCTTAACTATTTCAAATTGAACACAAAAAGATTCAGCCTGATATATGCATAAACCCACAAAAAAAAGAAGACTCAATGATGGGTTAATGTTAATGCCAAGTCAGATAGTGCATTATTGCATTTTTGCAATATACTCTTCAATCTTTGACTGAAAAAAGGAAAAAATTTATGACAACAATTGCCAATAAGAAGCTCATGTGGGTTGCCTATTTATAATCTATGACCTCATTGAAGTTCCAAACCTTAACCTGCAACAATCACCACCAAATACTCTCCGTGATGGATCAGTTCTATGACAAAGTGCAGGCTGGTATGTTGATAATGCCTCTTTTGACTTTGATTGATCCCACTCTCTATAGGACAAGCAGTAGAAAATTGGTCTAATTTACGGATAAATGCTCAAGATGGCGTAGAAATGGCATCTACTTTTTTAAATGTAGGTTTTATTGCATCCTCATTATATGATGCTCAAGAAAATCAGGACAACCATTGGTCTCAGTCCATTTCTATTACATTCTGTGGATCACCCAAGCAATTTCGAGTTACCCGAGTTGTGGGTGACAAAACTAATGTTCAAGAAGTTGTACTGGCATTCCAAGGAGTCCTTGTCAACAAAATGTTGCCACCTATTGAGCGGAAGGAGTTACTGTAACTATTTTTCTTTGCTGTTTTGACAGAAAGGGTGTTTCTCTAATTAATGATTGTAGGCGACAAAAAGCTGTTGGATACCTGAAGCAGCAAGTAACTATCACTGGATTTGGAAGTCACTGTTTCCATACAGCTTGTGATACCTTCAATGCATTACAAGCGTTGTTCAGCCGAGAAGTTCGGGAGCACTCACTGGAACAGAATTCCATTCAACAAGAATATATGGGATATGATGCAATGTCATTTGAGAATCGGTATATATTCTAGTTATTGTGGAGCCTATGTTGGTTTTATTGAAACTTGATGGTTCAGATATGTCACTCCTAGGGTAACTGCTCCTGATGAACCACCAATCCCATTTAGCCCTTTGGTGGACCCCATTGGAAATCTGGCTCGTGCAGCTGGAACTAGCTATTTCCATGCTGCTGATAATGAAGTGGGATATTACAAAAGAGAGTTACATGAAGACAAAAAACCACAGTGTGTTTAGTTTTACATTCTCTGCAGTTGCATTGATATGTATATTATATGCAGTTTTAAAGAGCTTAATCCCATTTCCTTCCGAGTTGGAGACATTGTTGAGGTTCAAGCATCCTTTGTCATGATTCCTCATAATGTTGCCTCAAAAAAAATGTACAAGATTCTCTCAATCATGCGAGCATTGACATTGTTGGAAACACGGTATACAACGGTGGGCTCTATAGTCGTACTTTCTTTCTAAAAAATCTAATCAGGCAAGCTAGGATGCTGAATCAAGAAGGCAGGGCTCTGCTATCATCAAAGATCCAACCAATCCGGATTTTTTGCTGAAACGTAAAGTGGGGTATCATGTAGAATCAACCACTGATACTCAAGCAGAGACTGATCTTCGGAGGAAAGTCCAAAAAATGACTTTAGGGACTAGCTCCAGCGCTGAATCGGATTTTACAAGGCAGAATGAAGAAGAAAATGACCCTCATGGTCAAGACAAATAATTATTCATGAATTGGTAGTTCTTAACACAATTTCATGACTGTGCAGTCTGCTTTTGAAATTTCATAAAAGTTTACTCAGAATTGTAGCAGTTTGTGTGGTTGGAAGTATTGCATGAAATCTCTGGTGCACAAGAGTGGGCTTAGCACAACTTCTGAAATCAAGATATACAGATTTCATTGTATGACTCAAAGGATATTTATTCAGAACACCCTTTCTTAGAAATTTGGGTGCTAGCAGTTTGTGGTGTGAAATTTTTGCAGTCAAGCTGGTTAATGAATGATAATTGATCTTAACACCATAAGTATCAATCAAATCACAAATTTCTTCCATTGATTGAATTTAAGAAGTCTTTCTGACAGTTTCTTCTTCATATGTTACTTAATGACATGGTTTTGAAAGAAAAATTTTCTTAACCAAAGAAATAATATCTGTAATGATGTAACATCTTGTGATGTTCTTACACCTCCATTATATTTTGTTTGAAAACTTTTCCACTTTATAATGACACAAGTTTGGCTGGCACTCTTTATTTGAGTGTTCTTATACAATTTCTCATTCAGTAATGAAAAGTATTTCAAATGAGTTTCCCTTCTGCACACTATCAGTTTAAACATTTTCTCTTGCATGTCCCTTGAACTTATATGATTCAGGAACTATGATTCAAATGGTGAAGGAATTCATGCAACCAACTTTCTATCTGAAGCAAAGTTGAAATGAAAGGATTAGCCCATGGGTCCTTCAGTGGGTTTGAGCCCATTTTACCATATCATCTTGAATGATGGATTCAGTAGTCATAGAAAGCATGTAAAACTTTCACACTGTCAATAGAGATCATGCCGAACTTTCATAGCTAAACACTTCAATATTGATTCATACTGTTATCAAATAAAATGTAATGAAACAAGATCTATATGCTATGTGCAATCTATAAACATTGGTCCAAGAAGCCTTTCATAATTTGGCTTAAGAACAAACTTATCATTTAAAAACTTGAAGACCAATAATTTTAAACACATATGGGCCAACACTCACATGTAATAGGGACGAGCCCAATCAATCATTTAGCATTTTTTCTTGAAGATACTGCAAAGAACCTGAGAGTTCCAGTAAACGTCACGCTGTGACGCAGTGTCACATGTGTCACAATTTCTACGCAATTGACGCATCTCTTCTACCAAATTTGAGAATTGTAAGTCACAGTAGTGAGGTGGTGGGTTATAATTTCTTTGTGGAGTTGGCTTTGATGTATTTCTTCAATGGTTTATTGAAAAAAAGTAACCAGGACACACCAGAAGTATATACTGTAAATCTTCGGTACGATTTCACAATACTGTACAACTTTTTATAAAAATAAAACATTTCTAGTCCTCAATAGAACCACTACCATTGCTTTGTACAGAATCTATATCATTGATTACTTCAATAAAAAACAACAGATATAAGTGTGTGACCTACCATTCTCTGCTACAGAGACTAAGCTGAAAGCAGCATCGTCCATGATTTCAGTGAATAAAAAGTCTGTCGGACAATCTTCAACATTCTGGGTGTATGTGGACCACTGCTTCTTGAAACCATCAAAATCATTTCGGAAAAACTGGTCAATTAAACTGCAGGTAACCAATTGGACCCGCTCTGCGCTTGTTGAGCATTCAGTCTGAAGAGTATGGGCTCCACGGAATAGAGCAGCAGCTTGCTTCACAAATAACTGTTGTTGAAGTGACTTGAAGGAGAATATGGTCTGATGGTCATGGTGTCCCAATGGATGACCACGAAAATAATATGATTTATCAAACCAAACCAGCAAGTTATTGGCATGATGCTGTGCGTCTTGATATATTTGAATGTCATCAGGATCAATTGATGCATTCTGATAGCGTTCGAGCCAGAGAAAAGAACCAAACTGAATAATGTTGGTTAGATGAAGAAGGTTTGAAAGCCCTGACACAGTGTGAAGGTCAGGATAATGGGCACGAGGAATGTACAGGAAATAGTCCTCGCTGGTGTCTGTTATAACTTTACACCATGATATAAACATCAGAGCCAGGATTTTCCGTGATGCAGTGTGAGATGTATTCGTGAGAACATCATCTTGAAGTAGGGTGTGGAAAAGAGAGAATGCTGTATTGCTCATGGTGGTAGCACAGTAAAAATGCCCACCATGGCAAATAGTATCATCGAGAGAAAGGACATAATGTGGAACACCGGGAGGCATTATTCTTATAAAAACTAAGAACACACTCATGGAAAAAGATATTGAACTCACATGCTGCTGCCACTTCTTAACAGGATTCTTATCAAGATCCAACCTTGACAATTCGTCATGTCAAGATTATACATGTCCATGAATGCGTTAAGGTTGCCAAAATCTTGATATGATTTGCCTTTTGCTGGTAGCGCAATGATCCATAGTTTAAGCCCTGTTTCATTGGTAACCCAGGTTGCCAATCCATCAGGATCAATATGTGAACGAGTGACTGCCCCTTCAGTAGCAACTAGATGCCAACGCAATGCAGTCAATGGAAAAGGTCTGTTCCTGGGCCAAAGATGACTCTCCGTGCATAGATTATGCGGACACCAAATCCTAGCATCTCCCTTAATGTCAAGTATGTTAAAGATAGGTCTAGAATGGTGACATCTTGAAGTTGAAATGGCATTCAAGATATCATTAAATGATAGATTTTGAATAGCCGACAATAAATCGAATCCTTGGTCGTCTTCAGGGATAAGTGAATAGTCTGAATTAATCTTTTAATCCGAGCCTACATCTGAATTGAATTAAGAATAAGCACTAACCATAAGTTTCACGCTTTTCAGTTAATGATCCAATTGCTTCCAATGAATCACGGTCAAATTTACTGTCCAACTGTGTGTTTGGCGTGTCAGTAATAATAATTGGTCGCAATTCCAGCATATGTTGTAGTTCCAGTGGAGTCAAGGCTCGATATTGTTCGTGAGAAATGATCCACAACCATGCACTACTTGAAGGTACGTTGTCTTCGAAACTGGAGCGAGAGATGTAATCTTTTGTTCGAGAAAGCAAACTGTTCACTTCGATGTGTGTGCTCTTATTCTATTGAGATAACAGCGTAATTGAGCAGCTATCATGCAGATATTGATATTCAGATGCTTACAAAGTATAATGGCTCAAATTTAGTTGGTTCATCATCTTTACAGATGCAATACGAGAACGGTTGTTGCTGTTGAGGATTGCTCTTGCGCTACATTATAGGAATATCGTGCATAAATGATTAAAAAAATATTGATTGAATAACTTACAACACGACGAGAATTCTTGCATTTCTTGCAGTCGTTATCTTCAAGTGGATCATCTGGATCTGAATCACTTGAATCCTTTTGAACCTTGCTCTGTATCTGACTTCGTTTTTTCGATGTAGACTTTTTGCAAATTAGAATGTTGGCTATATTCATGATGAGTGAATACACCTACCCGTGAAGCTGCACTTCTTTTTCTGGCAGTTCTTTTCCTCTGATTGAAGAATGTCACCATACATGGAATGAAATATATAATTAGTTCCTAACCTTTTTGTGTGATTGATCTTTTGAGCCAATCTGTTCTATACATTCACTGGCATCTGTATCCATATCATCCATATCTGCTGAGTGCAGCGATTTGAGAAAATAAGCGGCTAAGGTGAGTCATCACTCACCTGAAAGCTCTGAATCACTACTCTCTGTGTAAGATTTTTGCACTTCATTCGGAGCAGGGACTTCTGATCCCATTTCAATGTCAGCTAAAGCTACTTTTTTCACCGGCACATTAGTAAAGTTAAGACAGCTTTCCAATAAACATACCTGTTTGGATATATGCTTGATCCTCAGCTGAGACTGTGGATCCCATGTCAATGTCAGCTGATGCAACTTTTTCAGCTTCGCCATTATTATATTCAGGACGAGTTAATGATATACACACCTGTTTGGTTATATGAATAATTAATAGCATTTGCCACGGAAGTAGCAGGGTCACTTGAAAATTGCAGTGCTCCTGATTCGCTTTCTTCGCCAAGTTCATCTGTCATTTTGAAGTAGGCATGCTGTAAGCAAAAATAGTGTTCCGAAAGAATACCTTCAATCCTTGCAAACAGAGGAACAGACAACTTTTGCTCAATGGCTTGAAAATTTACACCATTTTCTACAAATCATGTCAGAAAAACATAACAATTATGTAATGTCAAATACCTGGCATAAAAAAGAATGCCTCTTCACCATTCGGTTTGATGTCGAAACCATGGAAAAAATGTGCAAGCCCATCGACAGCTGTTATTTCACCATATGCTACTTTGAGAATAATGCACCAAAGTGCTTTCTCTACTCTCCGAACTAATGCTGGTTTCTGATTACCCAGAGCAAGAAAGGTCTATGACTGGTCAATTCATCTCATATTGGATTCTTTATATACACTCACAATCAGAAGATCAGATCTTTTCATGTGCCTCCGCGTCAAATTGGCACCTGTCAGTAACATTAATGGTGAAATAAACAGAGCCACTAGCAACGGTTGTTTGAGCTGAGAGACAGTATCGACATTATACTTCTGATTACTCTCTGTCATTGAGCGTAGCATTGAGTGAAATTCGTTATCAGTGTCAGGAAGATCCACATTTCCCTTGAGATTGGTTAAATTAGCTAGAAAGACAAAAACAAGATTGTAAAGCAGACCTGAAACATCCATGCTAGATGCATTGCAGCGTATTGAAAGCTTAAAATAATATTGACACCCATCTTAGCTTGTCTACTGGCATGAATGTTGCTGAGAAGATCAGAGATGATCTTTGGAAAAGAAGATGGAGCTGCTTTCGGAAGTTCGCCTGACAGTGCTACGTGAGCAAAAGAGTTGTCCCCGGACAAATTTTGATCCAAGGGTTCTGAAAATGAATTATAGACATAATGAATGATTAAACGAAAAACAATTTTATATCAAACTTGCCATGATTTGTCCATGACTCAAACGCTAATCGTGCACTCGAGATGGTATTCACCCATCCATTTGGACCTTTCCATAACTTTGTAACTCCAGCCTATCTATTTGTTAATGGCAACTAGATTAATTGATCTGTCGTGAATACTCACAATATTGTCAAGGTTTAAGTGTGAGTGTTGTATGAGAGATGAAAATGATATGCGAGGCACCTCTATAGTGGATAACTCGTGGTCATAGAGATTCTTCATGACATCAACCACCTTGAGGGCACTAATGACAGGTGTAAATGTGGCTGCAAGTGTATCCAGCCCTGTAATCTGGTGTGGCTGCAATAGTGGAATTGGTGCCAACAAGTGTTTTTGGAACAGCGTGTCGGACAAATAGCCCCTAAAATACTGGGAGAACTTTGCGCAAAAAGGCTAAGACCACAACCATTAATACTTAGAACGGAAACAATAGATGAAATATACCAACGCGAAAATGATCTGGGAGTGTGTTTGATGCGCTCCAGCTTTGCAACTCCTCCAAGACATCAGTGGTCCATGGTAACCGGGCCAGAGTGCATTGATGATTTATGGGTGCAATGCTGATATTGCTCGAATTAGGAGGTGAACACTCACGACTAATATTACCGTGAGACATTGACATTTGAGTAACGTTGAGATGATGAGTAGAATTGAAGCCGTAATGTTGATGGGACTTTGTAACACCGCAGTGTGACATCTGTGACACTGCGTCGCAGCGTGACATCATTTGATTCAAAAGCAGAATTAGTCAGATTGCGGCATTTTGATATACCGGAAATGACTGAACGGCCTCGTACTTGCCACGCGTGAGCGATGGCCCACATACTTTTTATTCCCAACTCGACTCAACAAAACACCGTGACCTCTACTCAACCTGACTGCATATAACCCAAGAGACACCCTATATGACCAGACCGAAAAGAATGTCCATCAAGACTAATGTTAATGAGCAGGCTCATGTGGTGAGCAACAACGGGAAGAAAGCCGGACGTGGTGACAGTAAGAAGGAAAGGATGTGTGTGCATGTTTGGTTGGTTTGTTTACTGGGTAGTGTCACATGATCGGATGTGTCGCGTTTACTCAAATTGGTAAGGCGCACAAATTCAAACTCTGCCCATCAGTGAGCTGTGAAGGGTATGTACAGCTTCCTGACAACAGCAACTCAGATCCTCAAATGATGAAGTGGAGTGGGCCACCGCAAGCGCAGCAGGTACGAGGCCGAACCCATCAACTGTTACCGGGCCGAGGAAGTCAAAAGCTTCCGGTTCAAACTGGACCACACCGGTGACGGACTCGGGCCAAAAGTTTCATGTAAGGACAATTCCTCCTTTCGTAACTTACAGCTCTCAGAACATAAGGCGCGGCAAAAAAATTTTCACGCGTCAAAAAATCCTTTTCAATCTTCTGAGCCCAATCTTCCGCAGGCTCTAGCACTATCAATTTTGGCTCTTCCCTCTTAATTCTTGAAAATATATGATGCCCCAGTGTATAGCTAGATGCCCATACTGGAATCATGGTACTTGGGCTACTACCAATTTCGGACTCCTATATCTACTGTTGCTCAGAACATGGAGAATGACTCGAATACATGCTTTACATCAATAACTGCCCTGATTTTCAAGAATTGAGTGAAGGGGAGACAAAATTCATGAGATTTGACCATTGGAAGATTGTCAGATGCGCAGGAAAAAAATTGGCTGCACCTTATGTTCTGAGAATAGCTGTAAGAGAAAGTTCTTTAGATTTACATTTCATCAATGTTGAAGTTTGGTACAAGGGTTTACAGTACATATCCACTAAAGTAAGACATAGGAGTCTGTGAATTTCCCAAATCAATTGATAACTACAATTTGCAAATAATCATTTTACTGCTCTCAGTACCAAAGAAGTTTGAGGTGCATAGATAGGCTCATTGTTGAGATTAATGCCCATACCAGAAATGAGAGTCAAGAACAGAACAAGGTAGGCAGAGTATTAACAACAGAAGTTGATTAACATTACTGCAAAATTATTCATAATCTTGACTCATAGACTAACATAGACATATACCCTATGTAGCCCATTATGCTACCCATAATTCCTTCATGACTTATAAAAATTGATGTCGTACTTCTTACTAGCGCACGCTAAAAGTCTGCTTAGTCAGCTGATGATCACAAAACTGCGGCTGTGCCTAACCACTCAAATGACAAAAACATGCTTCTCAATTGATCTTTAAAAATAAAAATAAATATCAATGCCACTGTGGAAATACTGTACCATAAAAGAAGAGGCCAACACTCCACTTGGCATTTATCGGGCCATAAAATGTGGGTATTAGGGTGTATCAGTTCTAAAATTCTTAAAAAGAAAAAGGGGACAAATGAATTGATTTTTCCCTTCTAAAGTAAGTGGGGCTGTTCAAAATACCTGTTGCACCCTACCATATAGTTTTGGTTACTATTCAACACATCACAGCCCAATTTCTCTGACAGTGGATTTGATTTTTTATCAAAAATTTCCAAATCAACAAACAGTTGACCAAAACTGTACAGTACACCAATGTGATGCTATTAATTGGATGAAAAAGTGACATTACCTTTCCAAATGGTGATTGTACATGGTACTCTAAGTGACAAAGATAAGTAAGGAGTTGGCCTTGTAAGTTCAATCAGCACCCTGCATTACCATTATGGGCAAAACCAAATTTATCTCTTGTCATTTGAGAGATTCTTGTGTTACTTGGAGGAAATTTTGTATCTAAAAGTACCTTTTTGGGACCAAATTGTGATATGTCTTGGTGCAGAATCTATCACCATGACTAAATAGGGTAATTTTGCAGCCTAACCTATGTTGTTAACACTCTTGAGAAAGTGCTGCAAGTATATGATTGATTGCTGTTTCTATCAGATTTAGCTTATGAGGATTCATTGATGCCCCATTCTCTTCCCAAAACCTTCCATTAAAAACAAATTGTTGAAATCAAAAAGTTTCTCATCCTGACTAACCAAAAACCTATTTTGAATGAAATAAACTGCTGTGGTGACTTGATCTCAGGATAAATATGACTTGGCAATTGAACCCAGGACATAGACATGACTAGTGACCTTACTCTAAACCCCTGAACTATTGGTCCATGAGTGTACAACTAAGTGTATGTAGTGACAAGTGGAGGTTTTTACTTGGTAACTTATTATGACATAAACAGTATCAAACCAGAAGTAAAGTCTCTGAAAAATGTATAATTTCTCATTGATTTTATGGGCTTCTTTTGAAGTCAGAAATAATTCTGATCTTTTATATTAGAACTGTGTGTTGTCATGCGAAAATTCTTTATTCCAGTATTTGTTGTTAAACAGACATTCCCAAAACTCCAGGGATATTGTTAGCCTTTACAGGAAATCCTGTAAATAATGGCATTTTGTGATAATTTGGAGGTGTCTTGGTGTTATTTTTCAGAAGAGGTTTTAGTAACAGAGAGAAAAAAAAAGTAGAAATGCCTGTAATGATATAGTGTTATTGTGCTACCTTCAGAGGTATCCTTCATACAGTCATAAAGACCTTAACATTTTTAATACCACTGTTTCAGTAAACTTACAAGCTCCCCCCAATAGTTGTTTCAAGAAAACTTTTAAGCCAATTTTGCTATCTGGAAACATTATGATATTTTCAGCCCAATATAACATAATAGATTTGTGACATAGAAAAAGAATTTAATGCTCTTCTGTGACATTTTCAAGGAGTGGTCACTCTAACTATGCCAGCCATGGGAACTGAATCATGAGTCTTATCTGAACATGATTTATTCAATTATTAAGCATAGACCCAATGCCAGAAGAGCAAGTACAAAACCTAACTTTTACACATGATTCTTGTATGCAGAAACATTGCCAGAATATTAGAATCAGTATTTTCCATTGTCAATATACTGTTTATTTCAATTCTGTGAAACAATACCACTTACACCTCATTGATGCATTTTGGGCAATTGTTTAATCCAAGTACACTCAATGTAACAACTCAAGGATGACAAAATATTTAAATTTATGGTAAAGAGAACATGCAAATGAATAGATACTGCTGCTTTTATACTTTTAAATTTCTTTTTGGTGTTGGGTTTCTCTACAGAAAAATTGAATGATTAAATACCCAAACTACTGGTGAAAACAAGATGCAGATGAATAGATAGTAATCATTCTATAATTCTATGCATTTCACTTTCTTTTTAGTGTCATGTTCTCTACAAAAAAATTGAACAATTAAATGTTTAAATTGTTGTCTATCCTATGGATTCTTCAGATTAGCATCTAGATGTGAAAGAATACAAGTCCTTATAGCATTGGAACTGTCTAGAAGATGTCGGTCTTCCCACTACAAGAAGCCGGGGGTACTTTGAAGAAAAGGGGGGTACTTTGAAAAAAACGGGGGGTACTCTGAAAAAAAAGGGGGGGACATTTATTTTTTGTGCAAAATGGACAGTATAGTATTTACAAGCGTACCCTATGCTCAATCAGTTACTACCTGGTACGATACAATTTCCCTTGTTCGCTGTCTTAACCTGATTTCCCAGTTTAGCCGTGTACAATCGACCAAACTCGTCAGTTTAAAATTTCGTTAAGCTAGATTCTGAAATCACGGCCCTTTCAGGCTGGTTCCATGTTCTTTATGTGATGGTGATGGAAACGTTGTGGTACGTATATCTAGCTACGGGAGGTCTCTTACAGCGCGGTGACTCATCTATATTCAGATCCTGACAAAAGTAAAGAACGAGTTTTATGTCGAGACATTAATGAGAACCGTCACTACCGAAATGGGCTCCTCTGCGGCACTTTGTCCACCATCGATGGCTTTGAGTGATGTGCGCGATTATGGGGTCCAGCGGACCCAGAGTCAAGCGTGGTGGATTGGGCGGGCGGTCGCGATATGTCGTCAGAAAAAGTGGGTTTATGATCTTTCTGTGAATAGCCACGTATTAATTGTTCACTTAGTAACCTCAAAGCTATTCCTGATGAAATTCTCAAGATTCAAAACGGAAAGTGTCTTTTTATTGGAAAGATCATCAATGTCTCTAGAGTAAGTCTCAGCGTTAGCGTGTTTTATCAATCTCTTACATTGTTTTCTAGGAAGTTAGGGCTGGCTTTACATGGGGAGGGATTCGGATAGCTCGACTTCGGGACGATGAATTAGAAGATGCATCTTTGTCTACTGATTCGGATGCAGGACTCGACGATCAGATGGTGATTCCTTTCCAAAATGAAAATCTGGCTGCGTACATCGAAAGGCCTGATGGGTCGAGAAAGGTGCTTCCTAAACTTTTCTTCTTGTGCTCCGCACTTGCTCATTTTTTCCCGCTCCAGATGGCAGCTATTGTCCCAGACCTCATTACTGTCTTGGACTCTCAAAGTGGATCCCATTTGGGTACTCAGATGTGTATGTGCTCTTGTCGCTTTTTCACATAAAATTTCTGACAATAATTCTTCACAAGATTCTTATGGATTACGAGTCACCGGTATGTTCCCCCAATTACGTGAACACCATCTAAGCAAGCTGATTATTCCCCTAGTGATTGCCCTAGCTGGCTCCCCGTTATGGACCACGGAAGCTGGCCTCAAGTGTGGAGGGCCCTCTGCGTTTGGGTACGTGTCAATTGAATCCGTAATGTCTCTTCTAACTTTCAGCAGACTTTCTGATTCATATGTGCCTATTGGGGAATACGTAACTCCCAAGTCAGTCATAAAACGGTACAAGGTATAGGTAATAGTTTGGTTCGGACATCATAATCCAGAGAACGTAGAATGTATCCAAGAGATTGGTCTTGCAATAAGGAATGGATAAGGTGAACTTCATAGAGACTCGATACTTGGCAATTTTCTGGAGAGAGCCTGTTGATTTTGCAGACTGTACAATTGTTCCTGAGTTAAAGAGTGATTTTTGATAACTGAACAAAAGATGATCTTCAAGATCTTATCTATAATAATAACTTTCGAACATTATTAAGACTAGACTTAGCGATTAAACTAGTACTGGTAGCGCCCCCCGGCGCTTACTATGTCCATCCGTATACGAATACGTCGGTGGCAGCTGGTCAATATTGATCACCTCAGCTCGGCCTCTGAATGATAGTGTAGGGGTTTCTCCCAAGTAGGTTAATCCTGCTCTATCCACCACTCTTGCTCGAATAGGCACTGTAATTACCGACATAGACGCGTCGATCTCTGAGTTGCCTTGAACAGCAGATTCCGGACCTGGATCTTTAAATGGATCAATCAGATGCTGAAGAGCTGGCTTACGCTCTTTTTGAAGTAATCTCCACACAAGAGATGTAACAACCACCAGGAATAAACCTCCGAAGAGACCTCCTACCCCAGCTCCAGTGGCGATTGAATGAGCTCTTGCTTTAGGGCTAAAGAATAATTAATCCAGAAATGTTAATTCACCAGGAGCAGTAGAGCTTACATTGTTCCTGGATTGAGGCAATCTGTAGGTCCGTTGAGGCTGGCATGCATTGGCCCACTTGACCATCCGAAGCCTTCACTGCTTACCAAGGACATGAAGAACGGAAGTTCACCGCCCTGAAAAATGAGTTAATTGACAGTATATAAGTGGTTCATGACTTACTATCGATACCGTCCAGACGATGGGATCCATCGTGTTAGAAGTAATGTTGAAAGGAGGATGTAACGGTGGTGAGACCTAACCACACAACGTTAGGAATATGGCAAGTAGCAAAATAGAGGCGAAGAGCTCACTGTCAGTATAAACGGTGGAGTACCGTTCAAAGGTTTGATACTGACATCGGTACACTGGCAAATAATAAATAAATGGGTGTTCACCTAAAAGGAATATCCTCACCTGGCCAGGAAATCCAAAGAGAGAAAATCCACCGCCACTTAGGAAATGTGCATCGACGCCAAGTGGTGGCGGAAATGTCACGTTCTTGCATGTCGGGTGCGAATTTGTGATATTTGGTACGACGGTATACATCTCCTGACAACCACCAGAAGTTCCTTTGGAATCGTACTGGCGATGCCCCTGTTAGCTTATGGACATAACGCGAGAAAGAAATCATAGCGATACCATGCATATTTGGTACTATGGTTCTCGATCATCGGTCTTACAGATACTGAAGCGCCAAAATTACTCACTCGGGTTCCGGGGAAAAACGGAACTTGATAGTCCTTCCAATTATAACATCAATAAGTTTCAAGAAGAGATGAAGGCACTGTGTGTATTCACAAATTCATTGACTTTGCCATCTCCAGCTTGAATAGTGAACGGTGTAAAAAATTTTCTGCAAAAAAATGGACCAGTCAGAAGTTTTCTTCATCAAAAGAAGTCAACAACGTACGAAGTGTAGATCTGCATGAAGTAGGGCGCAATAGGGCTAGGCCTAAGGTCAAATGTAGTAAATATACTTGTTGAAACAGAGAAATACTTACCCTGTTGCATCATTACGATCCCATTTTATATGAATCGTCTCGCATTGAGCTGAAGTACTTCTCAGATTCCGGCAGGCAACCAACAGGAAAATAATACCTGTTGTAGGAACGCGGGGATTCTCGCCTTCAACATCGTAATCAAACGTGAAACCCTGCGAAACGTGTTTATTGGATTAATCTTGGAAGTGCTGAGGGAGAGGATCCATACCAATTCTAAGAATGGTACCACTTTTGCGGTCACTAAAACCAACCAGCACCCAGGCCAGGCCAGTACAAACAAAGAACGATAATTGAGAATGAACCAAAGCGTCATAATCGGAAAGAAACGAATCTTAAACGAAGAGAGGAAGCTGGCCTCCAAATAAAAGGGGTACCGATGGTTTCAAGTGGAATCGTTACCACTGACATTATATGTTATAAAGTCTAAATTGAAGATAAGTCACTATTGATCGACATCAAAAGTTGTGTTTCGATATAGTGTGTTTGTAAAAGCCAACTGTTTAGTTGGCTATTTGTCCGCAATATCATTCTGAATGCTCACAGAATGAACTTCATCATGAATGTTCTGAGCTATGACCGCTTCATGAGGCTACGCAGATCATGCTAACTACCACTCAAATTTTGCATAGGAGACACCACAGTGCGAAAGTCGGCCAGGGACAATCATAACCACCGCACATGGTACCAGTGATGGCACTAAGCGCTGCAATACCTTGGAATAACCGCAATCATAAGAATGTGATCTATTTCCACCTTAATACATCCTTCTTCCTGTACGGCAGTCGCATTGTGCAAACAAGCCGTTTAATATACATTTGCGTCGATGTGGCGCTTCAGAGCAAAAAGACAATAAGGATAGAAATGAAACCGATGAACAATTATTTTTTCGCACGTCCACCGAGGAGGCCGGGCTCGCACAGCCATTCAGAGTAAGAATGCGAAGATCTGGTAAACTTCCACTCTCGTAAATTCAATTCCTACATCCTTTGAAATTTGAAAAGCCCAACAGTAGGGTTTCCTGAGATACCAGGTTCTGCTAAGTGAAGATCGGTAGTGGTATCAAAGAACTTAAATATGCATACAGGCGAAAGTTTCGAATAGTCGGTAGTAAATGCAACTGAGAACTGAGATCTAGACTCAGACCGCGGAAATGATAAGGGTCCTGGCGTCGGACTTCGAACAGCTTTCTTGACCTCGAACATTATCCATCAGCTTTAATCTGCATTGTTCATGACGATGTCCTGATCGACAACCCTTCCCATTGAAATTTTGAGTCTTGGAAGGATATCTTCCCAGCTTCCGGATTTAAATAAGAGGCAGCATTTGACACTTCCCTAACAACCACAATTCCCTGAATTCTCGGTCTTTATAAAAGCAGTTCTAGATCTTGCTTGTTTTTTTTAGGTTCACAATGTGTTAGAAATGTCTTCGCTTATAAAGTTAAAGTCTCCTGAGGTGTCACATCCAACTGGTCTGGTTTGAAGTAACATATAGTATATGTTAATTACCAGAAGGCAGGTATGGGTCTAAGGATCAGAAACCTTTCCCTCATAAGTTATGAGGCCGGAGTTTACGGAGGACTCAAACTGGCTGGTTTTCCGTATAATCCCGTTTGCTCAGGAACCTGACATACCCGAAGCCAATGCTTTTCCATGCCGAGTCCGGATCAGATCCGCTACTTGCCGCGGTAAACTTTAAAAAATACAGCATTATGGCGGGAAGTACGGCCCGATACTGAAAGGGTGGAAGAGAAATTACAGAAATGGAAAGAAAAGAAGAAAAATTCCGAAAAAGGAAGGAGGGGAAGAAAAGAAAGAAAGGGGAGCCTGTACTTGTATTAATGTCAGTTGTACAATATTACATGCATAGCATAGCCATTTTATTTTACTTTTGAAACAATGTGTTATTATACTCGACAATGCGAGTTCGAGCGGATTGCTCAATGATACTCGGAAATTGCCGGCACGGCAACACGGCTCTGATACTCAAAATTACACAAAGGGAAAGAGGGTCTGCGAGTGGGTTTCTGTGTTTTCCATTGATTTCATTCACTCAATAGTTATTCTAGCTATCTATCTGAGATTGAAAATGGCCTCCAAACACCATAAAGGCAATGGAATGGAATGTAAATGAACGTATAGCAGAAATTCCAGGAATAGAAGGTCTGATACTCGGACCGAAAGAACATCCGCACCGGCGTGGCGTGGGAAATTAAATCATGGTTGCTCGAATTACTGTCGCTGTACAATTTAAGGTTTGAGTGCAGTACTATATAAAGTAATGAAAGCGTGAGAAAATCATGTCATGCCGGTGTTCCGAGTATCTGGTTAGTATCATTCCACCCTATTAGTATCGCGCCGGAAGTACCTCCAAATTGAGAATTTAATGCTGCCACCATTTGGTTCTGATGTCTTTAGCATTTATTCAGCACTTGAATTTTCCAAAAAAAAAATATATGGCCTTGTACCTGCCATGCATAGCAGTGGCCCACTTTCATAATGTGGATGGAATCCTCAGAGGTTGTCTGGGAAATTGTTTACATATTATCTGAGTCCTAGTTGAGAATAAGGAATGAATAAAATATATGGGCCATTGCCTTCGGCATGGCAAAACGAGGCCGGGATTTAATGACCAATGGCGTATATTTTGTTCTCGGGCCGAATAAAAAGTCTACAGCTTTAGATGAAACATCACCCGGTACTTTAAGTTGCCCGACTGAGTCAAATGACTCTCCAAATGGGTTTGGCAGTCGTTTTGACATAGCAACATCCAGGGACCCCAGGACAAGTAAGGACGAGACCTTCGGTAAACCTCTGGCCTCGTAATCCAACAATCTAGAAGTAAAATACTTTGAACAAAAGCAAAACAAAATGACTATCTAGCTGGTAGGTATTTAACTGTTAGCTGATTAGTATATAAGTCGAAAGGAAATCCATAATACTTTTATACAATACTTTTCATATCCTGAGGGATGGCCAGTCTAAGCATAACAGATAGGCCTCGTATTTTGCCATGCAAAGCAGTGGTACCTTTCCCCAGTTATTTATATCAAAATGAATAGATTCTGATATGACTTGTAGCTTGGCAACAAGTCAATTAAATCACCTGATGGCTACTCATTCCCGCCCATTTTAACAGAATAAGTTGACTTAAGTGAGCCGGTCCGTTACTTGCAACTGTAAGGTGACCTGCTTCTTGCGACTGAGCTGACCTGTTTCTTATGAATGTGAGCTGACATCAAGTTTCTCATTCTGTGCGGCCCGTATTATGCGAAATTTTTTGCTAAATGATGTGAAATTTTATATGACTTTGCTGCCAAGTAGCATCGATATTTATGGGTGAGAAAACAGTAATGACTCAACGGCACCCTAACAGCACCTTGAGCATCTTCACAGCATCTTGGGTGTATCTCCAGTTCCCATGTGCCCCTACCCTAATAATTGACCATGATGAAATCATGATATCAATTTGTACACCTTCACTTCCCTTTTATACCCGTACTCGCAAATTATGCTCCTCCAGAAAGAGATCATGTCATTCATTCTTTCTTAGAACCTGTTCGAAGCTGTACTCTGGACCCATTCATTAGTGACATTGGAGTCAGTTGGGTGCATGCCGCGGCCTTCTAGTAAAAAATGAATGCAACGTTTTCATATCTACGACAAGAATAACTCGCCGGGACACGTACTTAAAAAACATGAAAACCATGTACGTTCAATCCCGCAGGAACTCTTTTCCGTCGATCGACACTTCCAGTAATGGTCAATATTTTTGTCAACACTTTCCGGGACGAAGTGTACACGATTTATAATCTCCTTCCAAATGAAAAAGTATGGGATTTGAAGAATGCCATAGAAGAGACGGAAGGGTTCCCTGTGGGTGAGAGAATTGGGATATTGTTGCATATCACGCAACAGACTGAAGCGCCCATACTTGCAGGATCTCAGAGATTGGAGTTTGAGGGCGAGGTACTCGAAAATTCGCAAGCTCTGGAATTATACGGTATTCCAGAGAATGCCTTGGTATTGTTGGTCAAAACGCCAGTGTTTCTTGTCATTTCCTGGCCATTCAGCTTCATGAAAATCACTATGTCAAAGTGCAAACCAGTATCACCAAAAAGGATTATTACGAGTCCGAAATGTAATTGAGGATTCGTTCTTTATCGAAACCCCATGGCGTGATTAAGTGAGTGTGATGGTTTATTTGGTCATCCGGTTCCGGCAATACAATTTAACCGGATAACCGGCATTTACCGGCAATTTTCTTCCAGTCGGACTTTAAGTGGTTGTTGTTGATTATTTGTTTCTCAGGTCATTACCATTTACTCACAGCTCCTCGCAACTCTTATTGTACTTATTCCTCTACTTATTTCCCTGGGTCTAGAGAATTGCAATATACCTATCATATTTATATTTCCAAGCTGGTGTTGGTAATATAATCAGTCCTTACTTACTAACATAAAACCTTTAAGCTGTTCTATAGGGGCATTTGAAAGGATAGTTAAGCAGATAAAATTATATAATTGCATAAACAAAAGATATACTGACCTTGTATCATGTGTTTTCAATATGTTTTACTACCTTCAAAGATTTATTATTGCTTAGTATTAGGTACACTATAAGATCTTCTGGGTTGCATGTCAGGTCCACTGATATTTTAGCATTAATGTAAGAGATGACCATATATTGAAATTTCTTCAGTGATACTGAATGTAGTAGATTTCACTCCAAAGTCAAGCCCTTATGTAAAAATACAATAGGGGTAAAAATCTTAAGCATTGTTGACAGAGTACATCATTGTCTATTATAAGATATCTACCAACCAAAATCAAACAGTAGTCATTATATCCAATATACTTCAAGTTGCAAGTTGTGAACAAATAATATTCTTATAAATAACAATTATAGTGCATTTGCCACAGTATTCCATACATTGTGCTAAAGCTCTATTTTACCCTAAAAAGAGGAAATATCAATAAAAAAGGACTCGTTCCTGCCAGCAGACCTCTGCTGGCCCACATACCCAAGTGGTGCCAATTGATCTCAATATCTCTTCCGAAGCATTCGAAGATTGGCTTGAGAAAGAAGTGCATAATCTGATACTTGGAGAAGGTAAGAAGCTGATCAGCTTACGTGACTCATGCTGATTCAACTTATGTGATTAGGTAACTACACAATAGTGAGAGAGGATTACGAGCTACGCGTACACTGGAAATTCAGAGGTCGAGCAATGCCACAGTCAATAACCCAGACACTCTTTGGGCAGGGTATTAGAGAGGGTGATATCATAAATATCACTTATGAACTCACAAAACTGGACAGGTGTTATGAATCGGGTTGGTTGCCCTCGATTAGGGTTTTACCACCTCGCACTGGCAGTGAGTATGAAGTAAACGTGCATCATGACTGGGATGGCCAAATGAAGGCGAGTTACTGATTCGAAATTCACCAAGTAAAAATGAAGCTTAGGCTTTATCTGACAGCATCGTAGCTTAACTGGGAGACCGTTAAAAAAGGGGGAACGGTTTCGGTTTAGTTGTGGATCTGAGCCTGAGAAGGAAGATTGGCTTTCTATCTGGAAGCAGGATAAAATATTCGCGTCTCGGAACGCAGAATTTTTCCCTTCAAATTTAATCTCTCTGGGAGATGGACTCCCGGACAATGCTTTAGTGACCGATGATTGTAGTGAATCTGTACAAAAGACCATTTCCCCAGAAGATCAGACACCCCGCCCCAAACTACCGCTATTTCACTATCCAAAAGCCTCTCCCATGGACTTCCTCGTCAAAATTGCTGATCGCGGCCATACTCTTGTATACATTTCCCTCGAATACAATCATATCAGCTCCCCGGATGACTCAACATTGGTCCGGGTAAAGGTCGACTGCAAGAGCTCTGGTAGTCGGCGTATTTCTTCCTTCAGCCTTTATATTACGGTCCCCGAAGACGAGGTTGTCGAGCTCGGACCCAAGGAATGGATTGATTCAAAGGAGGTGGTCACCGATTTCTTTGCTCTTGACCAACGTAGCGCAAAATATGGATTTAAAGGCATAGGAGTTAATTCTCCAATTGGTGTTGGTGTTGACTTGAATGTTGAGGCAATGAGGGAACAGGAAAGACAGGTTAGTTATCAGGGGACGATATCATCAAGAAAGACAATTAGGGGGAACATTATCAAAAACAATACCATATATTGGTCTGTTAAAGAGGCAGTTAATGGATTGGGAGGGGATGGGATTGAAGGGGAACAAGGAGAGATGTGGTTTGTATTGAAAGGGAAGCCTGACACATTTGAGTATGACTGCCAGGTTGAGCATGTAAAGGATCTGAAGAAGGAGACAAAGCAGGCTATGTCCAAGTCATGGTTCCATAGGTGCTTCACTAGGCAGTAATTATCTAGCACTTTGTGTTACAATTTCCCCCTAACCATCATACATTCCTTTTTCCCTTCTCTATAATCACATGCATATTCCCTCATGTTTCTTATCTATACACCTGACATCTTTCATTCTGAACTCTTCCTTGATTGTCCTCATGCATACCTCACCTTTCCCCTGCATTTATGATCAACTCATGGCTGCCACACATACACTATACCTTCCCCATTCCGTTTCCTCATGTCTATCAATTGCCTTACTGATCCCTCATGCACTCTCTATTTGGCATGCATTCAACTGCATGTCTCATATTACTTACACACTACCTACAGACAACTCACCTTCTGTTACTTATACTTAGCATGAACAGCAGCACAGTCACATGTAGATACCTTTCCTGTATTTAAGTAGTAGTAAGCTTGAGCTAAGCCCTCAGCTCAACCTTATTAATGAACAACGAGTCTTACCTCATAACACTCATGCTCATGAACCTCTCAAGAAAGAGACTCATTGAACCCTTGAATGAACTCTAAGACTTAGAGACTCTTCATCTCTGTCTTAGAACCCAGAACTTGTGGACAAACCCTAAGGCCAGGAATCACGCGGCATGTACGAGGCCGAATTTATGAGGACTCGTCCTTACTCAACCCAGTCGCTCAGGTTGATCGGGGTTAATTCCATTTGGTATATCACAGTCTCACGTGTGATTGTCATTTTCCGTTTCTTAATCGGCCTCGTATATGCCGCGCGAAGCGACGGCCCTCTTCTTTATCTTGTATGGAATTGGACGGATGATCAAGCCACCGCTCCGAGAGGCCATAAGTATATTTATTGAATTGGCGGCAGCCTAATCTCAGATTCTGACATCTAGAACTTGATAAGATATACTAAATGAAGATGGGACACCAGATTTTAGCGCACCCTTGGTGCGTACCTAGGTGCGCATCAAGGTGCGTACCATATGCGTACCAAATCGGGAAGGTGCGTACCACATGCGTACCAAATCAAGAAGGTGCGTATCAATACATACCAAATCAGGAAGGTGCGTATCTGTAACACATCTTGAGGTGCGTATCTAGAGTACGAGGTTTTTGGCAGCTGCTATGAGTCTCTACTATGATAATTCTATTATTTATACTATTCCGGCCTGGTGAGTAAGTAGTCACAAATTTCGCCGCTTGCTGGCCGCTTGGATGAATTAAAGTTTTGCTCATATATTTTTGGCCATTGAATACTGATTGCTGCTGACTTCCAGGAGCTTAAGGCAATGGTGTATGACAGCTTTACTGATCAGCATGTCCATACTTATATCTTTTTCCAGGGAATAGATAATTGCTAGTCAATGACAGTCAATATAAAAAATGGCTTGAGAGTCAAGCTAAAAAAAGTAGCCCAATATTTAGATATTTTACCTTTACAGTGAGCAAACACAATCCCACAAAGTGAAGATATAATTTCTAAACATATGAATATCTTCAAGGTACAGTATAGTGTATACTAATGGGATCAGCAGTTACTTTGCATTGTAATCATTTTGTCAAGTCTTGGATTGAAGTTAAGGAATAGGTTTTAATCCATTAGATCTCTGTGCATGCTTACAAGGGTAAGCATATACTAGTAGCAAAAGGATTCTCTGATGTTAAAAATGGAATCTTCATTGCTGTACTGAGTCAATGAATTTCTGTAATACTATCTGAGTTTAAAGCTAACAGAAACAAGGCTTGAACTATGGCCAAGGTTGATGAGACTGAAAATGTAACAATTTTCATTTTTATTTGCAGAATTATTTAGACCTCAGGCTTGAATATAATAATTTTCATTTCTATTTACAGAATCATTTAGGCTACCAGTTTCAGAAATGTTTTGGAGCTGGATAGGTACCTCTCATTCATAATGATATTTTAAGTGATTTGTTAGAAATGTCCATTGATTTTTACCAACTGAGCCTGAACTTGCTACAGATAGAACAATCTCACCTGAGTTTCCAAAAGTCTCTGAGAAACCACATAGTAACAATGCATTGTTAGTATATTCTTAGTCTCATTACAGATGGTGAGCTTAGGCTGATATTATTCATAAGTTATGGACTGGCTAGCAGGGCTCTATACCCAACACAAAAGCTGTTGGCAAAAATTCAAAGCAGATACAGTGAGTTACTCACAACAAATAAAGAAACCTGAAAAAACCACTGTTCAAATGAGAAGAATCATATTACTGGGAAGTGAAATAAATTGTCAAGAAGTTTTCAATGTACTTGTATCCAAAAGTTGTACCCGCCTATATATATATATTTTTCTTGCATGTAACAGCTGTAATAATTTTACCTAAAAATTTGCTGGCCAGTATTGTCTGTCAAATTAAATTATTAGAAAGTAAGTAATTCTAGTGCTAATATTTTATAAGTGTTTTATACCAATGTACAAGAGTTTGCTGGCAAGAATGAAAGGCAGATACAGTGAGTTACCTTTTTGAACTGCTGTTGTGTATATTATAACACTCATCAACTCAACAAATAAACAGACCAGAAAAGCCCAAGGAGGCCACACTATTAAAATGGGGAAAGGGATCATATTATTGGGAAGAGAAATAAATTATGAAGATTACTTTAATGCATTTGTATCTGAAGATTGGAGTTGCCTGTAGATTAAATATTGTTGTATGTTACAGCTGTAAAGATTGATCCATGAAATCAGATGTTTCTCCTGAAAAGAAATTGCCGATGATCAAAATAAATCATTAGGGGGCAGCACTGGCACCAAATCTCACTACCTTCGTGATGAGCTTCATAAAGACAATCAAAAAAATATTTTTTCTGTTAAGGAGGTGCAGCTGCTTGCAAGTGTATATCTATTTCTCATGTGTGTATATCCTATGAAGGAAGGTGTGTACAAATGTTCACAAGTGCATATTTGGTTTAAAAAGGTTTGTATTTGTTTCTCATAGGTGCGTATTTAATTTGAGAATGTGCGTATTTTTTTCTTAAAGGTGCGTATCTATTTCTCGGAGGTGCGTATTTTTTTCTTAAAGGTGCGTATCTATTTCTCGGAGGTGCGTATTTATTTCGAGAAGGTGCGTATTTATTTCGAGAAGGTGTGTATTTATTTCGAGAAGGTGCGTATTTGTTTCTTGAAGGTGCGTATCTATTTCTCGGAGGTGCGTATTTATTTCGAGAAGGTGCGTACTAGTTTCTCACAGGTGCATACCCAGTTTAGGAAGGTGCGTATCAGCTGCTCATAGGTGCGTATTCACTTTAGGAAGGTGCGTATCTATTTCTCACAAGTGCGTATCCTCCCTGTCTTAAGACACACATCTATAAGTTCCAACTGTGTTAGTCTATACTACTTCAAGCCTACATGTACTACATACTAAATAAAATTCACATTTTCAATAACTAGAGGCTGAGAACAGTATTTGATAGGCGTGTGAACTATACGACACAAAAGGAAGGTGCGTATCAACTGCGTGGGAGGTGCGTATCGGTGCGTATCAGTGCGTACCGGTGCGTACCGATACGCACCTAGGTGCGCTAAAATCTATATGCCCAATGAAGATCGGACATGGAATGCTAATCGAGTAAGAACGAGTCCTCCTAAAGTCGACCTCGTAGTTCTCAGTTACAATTCTGGATTTTGACTGTCACCGTTCTTTTTCTTTCTTTCTCCCGAAGTCTCTGACAATTTTGGAATATTGTAATAAACCATGGTTTAGCCATTGACAAGACCGTCTACGAAAACATATATTTTCTAAATTCTGACTATAACAAGAATCAGAGTTGGGAGGAGGGTTTACCGGGGCACAATGTGACTTGGATATCATCACCCGAGCAATTACCACCAAGGTTGCGCGTTGGCTCATCAGAATCCTCGTCTCCCCACGCATACGAATTCGGACATGCTCCCTGGTAAAAGTTGGCATGGGGCCCAGGTCCACCACCTATATCACCACGAGAACCAACCGGGCAAGACGAAGCGCCTTGGCAGCTATTGAAATCATTGCAGCAAGGGCTGGCGCAAGAACCTGTGGGTCCAGGAACGGGGCAGCCAGAGCCGATGTTGCAGACATAGTCAGGACATCCGGAGCCTGTCAATTCGGTGGCGACAGAGTATCCATACATGTTGCTGAGGTTGATAAAAGCAGCTCCAGCAGGGTTACCAGGAGTGAAGTTTATTTCGGCACGGCTCATGGCTTTGTTGGTTTGGGCGGGGTCAGTAACAAAGCTGAGAGCGATACCATTTCCACTCTGGGGGATGCCCTGGGCGCTGCCAACAGTCGAGCCAGCAGGAATGGAGACATCAGGCTTGGTACCGCCCGGGATGGCAATTTGAACAGTGACGGCGCTGGATGAAGGAAGATTGTCAGTTGGCCAAATGCACATTACGATGAGGCTACTTACCGGTCACATTTGTTGTTGATATTGAGGCTGCTCGCACTGACCATGGTGGCGGCAACGAGGAGGGAAACGAGCTTTCCAGAATTGAACATGATATGAATGCTGTAGGTGGCTCGGTTGGTGAGACAAGACTGCAACGCCCAGTCCTTTTATACAGTATATTCGTAGACTTATGAATACCGAAAGGTGTAACAGTACTGGCGACAGACCCGGCCCCATTTTCGTGACATTATATTGTTTACTAAATCGGTACTGGCGAACGCTAGTTTCAGTGGTGATTATCGGACTGAAGATGAGTTGAAACCCAAAGAATTTGCATTGATACTTACATATCCCGAGAACACGGTACCACCAAAAGTCAGTAGCGGTGTTCTAGTGTTTTGATTCGTTATAGTGGGGTGGAGCAAGTTGTGATACGCGGTTAAAAAATCGGAGTGCCAGACACAGGTCGGTACGTGGGCAAGCATGATTTTACGAGGATTCTATATGACGATGTGCATGCTAAGTGCTATTGAAAGTTTGGTGATTGGGGAGCTCCTGAGATATCGAACATTATTAACTAGTATCAGCCTACATACTTGCGTAGTCAGGACTCTTCAAGTGTTGATAAAAATCAAATCTACCCTGCTCTATTATGCACATGCACGAATATGAAACGCCGGAGCACCTCCCACTAAGCAGTTCCGTCATTGATCCGAGCAAGAAGGACTCTAGTCACCGCTATAGTTTGGGCTTAGTGACATTCATCGAGATGATGTGAGGAAAGAGCTTGTACCAATATAAAATATGGATATTTTAGAGTAGACACGATGATCGCACTGTTATACATCTTTACACACACTACAGTGTGTCAGAAGCTATGCAAGATTACAGCAAGAAATTGATAAAGTCTCCGCTTTAGGACGTCGCTTCCAGGCTGGTTCATTGAGGTTCTGAAGTAACAACACATAGTAGATGTCAATTATCAAGAAGCTAACCAAGTCTTATACTAGAGGGATCAGAGACCGATCTCCAATACGTAAAATAAATCACTTCCTCCGAAAAGCAGGAGGCCGATCATGACCATCAAATTCGGACTGCTCAAGACCGCCGGAAAACTGTCCTAGGATATGCCTTCCAACTGGTCTCGCAAGAGAAGAGCAATCAAGTCAGTAGTTTGGGTCTTTGGAGTTAATTCGTATACAGACAAGAACGCCAGCAGGACTACGATTACGAGAGGCCTGCCTATTCTCAATAATCTGCAATGCGTCCATCGCCGATTATTATCAGCGAAACAGTCCCACTGCCGATAAAAGAAGAAGCCGTCGCGCGCGGCGTGTACGAGGCCGGATATACAAAGGAAAATGGCATCATCAGCACACGCGGCACTAAAAGAGTTACTCGAATGTCCTAGCTAGACGACGAGTTCTTCACTGGATTGACCTCCAAGATAAATCTTCCATTGATATACAGAGAGCATGCATTGTTAACCGTGGTTCAGCTTCAGCTGCGATAGAAAGAATGGAAAACGCGATCGTGAGCTGTAAAGGCTTGGTTTTCAATTTGTTAGTCCAGTAGATTCAGAGAGGCTGGGTTACACTGGATATTTGGAATTGTAGTAGAAAAAGTACAGGAAGTGGTGGTTGGCTATATAGAGGAAATATTAAATGAAAACACTTTCTATATAACTCCCCATAGTTCCACTGGAACTATGGGGCAAAAAAATTCGGTATGGGATTCTAGTAGCATACCGAATTTTTTTTGCCAGAAATCCTCCCATTACATGAGGCAGTATTGAGTTCTGCATACAGAAACATTACAATGATAAGTTCTACTTATGCCAATAATGCAGTTACTAGAGAGTCCAAGGCCGTTACTGAGTTCGGTTGTATCTAGATTTTTAAGGCCCTGGTCAGTGTCGGAAAACCTAAGGACGAAGCACTAAGGCGATGTAGACAGAAGGAAAGATTCGATATTGCAAAGCTAAGGTAACTACAGAGAAAGAGTAAGTACTTATACTACTATGCCTTGTGTCTACGGCGTGTAATACACATGTACTTTAGGGTAGGCCCTTTATATAGATAAAGTAATAAATAGTGTAGAATTCGTAATAATTACCCCCTCCTTAAGGATCACGTCCTCGTGATCTTTTCCATGATCAGGCGTATTTGTCATACTCTTGGGGCATCAGGGAATTGTTTATAGAAGTCAGATAATGCGTCAGCACAATGAGTTAAATTGTCTGCCGGTTCCCATTCTGGTTCGCTAAAACCTCTGAATTTGACTAGAAATTCAAGTTTCTTCCATTTTAATCGTGCATCAAGAATTTCTTGGACCTCGTATTCCTCTTCTCCATCTATAAGGTCAGGTACTGGTTCAGGTTCAGAAGGCTGGAGCTCGGAAGTTGGTTTCGTGTAAGGGTAGAGAAGTGCTTCATTGAAGACTGGATGAATCCCCTTCTTTTTCCAAGTCATGGGTAATGCGAGTTCATATGCCAATTGTCCTATCTTCTTGATAATTTTAAAGGGTCCGTATCTTTTATGGTCTAGTTTCTTGGATGGACGGTTGGTTTGAATATTCGTTCCTTCTAACCATACTTGGTCTCCCTGCATATACTCCTGGGAATTCCCTTTTGTCCTGTCATAGTACCTTTTCATTACAATAGCCACCTTCTCCAAGGCCTGGCGTGTTTCCTCAAAGGTCTTCTTCCTTTCTTCTACGAAGGTTTCAGCTCTCCTGTCTTGTACTTTTCCCTGCGGTTCTTGTCTGGTGTAGGGATGATAGCCGTGGTCTATCTCAAATGGGGTCTTTCCCATAGCAGAGTGCTCCTTGTTGTTATATGAGAATTCCATCATGGACAGCCACTCGTCCCAGTCATCTTGTTTGTGATTGACAAACATCCTGAGATATACCTCTATTTCTTGGTTCATCCTTTCAGTTTGTCCGTCAGTCTGTGTCGTGAAGACTAAATACTAACATTTTATTCTGATTACTAATATTCATTTTTCCTTTATTTTCAGACATTTACGTTTGTATGTTCCTGTTTACCATTACCTTTTAACCTTATTCCCAAACCTTAAACCTTAACTACGCAACGCGCGCAGCCTTATCGCTGCCTCGCACCTTTACACCTTGTTTACACCTTTCTTTCATTTCCCTTTCGATCATACTTATCCATAACCTTTCCATAGCCTTACCACAATCTTTCCCGAACATGTGTTAGCAGTGCTGTAGACCCTTAGCCCTAGTTTCACATCCCCGATCTCGATAGTACTGTATTTAAACTCTTCATCCTGTAACCTAGTCCTCATCTTGACCTCTTGGTCTATTCGGACTAGGTATGCCTTGTATCTTCTTTACTGTTCTAATCTAACTTGGTCTATTCGGACTAGTTTGTGTTAAGGTCTCTCGCTCTCGTCTCGCTCTCGCTTGCCCTCTCGTTGTCACCTCTTCGCGACAGTCTGGGGATGGTATGCGGTGCTGGGTGCGCCTTGGACGCCTAAGAGTCGATAGAGTTCTTTCATGAACTTGGAGATGAATACTGCTGCTCAGTCCAAAATGATTTTCATTGGTAGTCCATGGTACTGTACGACCCGATCTACCATTAACCTCTCAAGTCCTTCCGATGAGATCTTGGTAGTGACTGGTTCTAAATGAAGTCGCTTTCCGAGACGATCTACAAATACCATGATCGCGTTATATCCATGGGCTTCCAGTAGAGGGCCGATCATATCCATCGTCATCACCTCCCATGGTTGGTGCGGAATTTCAGTTGGGTATAGGGGAGCCACTCTCTTCTGTCGGATGGGTTTGTTCTTCTGACAGAATTCACAGCCCTTTATGTACTCCTCTACCATTTCTATCATTCGGGGCCACCAGTAACTGCGTGCTACTTGTTCCTTTGTTTTCTGTTTTCCTCCATGTCTGGCGAGAGGTTTATCGTGAAATAGGGAGATGATAGTTTCTCGTAGAAGTTTATCTTTCGGTACATAGATCTTCCCATTCCTAGAGATGATTCCGTCGCTGTCTAAGAATTTCTCATCTCTGTCTTTCACAGCTTTCAGCACTACAGCCTCCGTGTTTGTCCTCCTCTTTCGGACCTTGTCAAGTATTTCTTCATACCCGACATCCATCTTCCATTCCATTGTTCAGGCAAATACTTCCGGTTTAAGCATAACTATAGCATCGTTATTGTTGGAGCCTTGGTCATGATCTGCCTGTCTAGAAAGGAGGTTGGCTTTTTTATTCAGCCGTCCTGGTACATGATAAAGCTTGTAGTGATACTCCTGGAGTTCTGTCAGCCATCGAGCCTGTCTTCGGTTTAATTTCTGGGGTTTCCGCCAATAGGTTAGATTTTGGTGATCCGACCATATCTCCAATTCCTTAACGGCTCCCATTAGTAAGTGCCTCCACTCCTCTAAGGCGGCCATTATAGCATAAAGCTCCTTGTCATATATCTCGTAGTTCCTTTCAGTATCGTTCATTGCTTTACTAAGGAATGCGATCAGGACCCATTTATTTTCCTGTTTTTGGGAAAGTATGGCTCCTAGCGCTCCATCTGATGCGTCCGTTTCTAGTTTAAATTGTCCGTCGTCTGTCAGTAAGTGTAATACTGGAGCCGTCGTTAGTGCCTTTTTTAGGGTTTCAAACGAATTTTGTTGTTCTTCACCCCATTCCCAAGGCAACTGCCCCATCAGTCGACTCATAGGTTTCACAATCTTGCCGAAGTCACAAATAAAGTGTCGATAGAAATTTGTAAAGCCAAGAAAAGACTGTATTTCCCTTTTACAAGATGGCACAGGCCAATCTACTACTCCCTTGCCTTTTACAGGATCCATTCTAACCTTTCCGCCGCCGATTATCATTCCCAGGTATTCAACTTCTGGTTTCTCAAACTCGCATTTTTCCGGCTTTAGGAATAGGTTGTTTTCCTGAAGGATACGTAGGACCCTTTTGACTAGCCGTCTGTGCTCATTTAAGTCTTTCATGAATATCAAGATGTCGTCAAGGTAGATCATGACTTTCCCTTCATTGATGAGGTCGTGGAATAGGTCGTTCATCATGGTCTGAAAGGTTGTGGGAGAGTTTGTGAGACTGAAGAACATCACGAGGGGTTCAAACAGACCTCGATTGGTTCGGAACGCAGCTTTCCATTCGTCTCCTTCTTTGATCCATACGTTGTTGTAACCCCATCTGACATCTAGTTTTGTAAAGATCTGTGTGTCCTTCAGCTTCTCTACTAACTCCGTGATTAAAGGTAATGGATATCGGTTTTTGATAGTCATTTCGTTTAACTTTCGGTAGTCCTGTACGGGTCGTAGGGAGCCATCTTTCTTTTTTACAAAGAAAAAGGGGGACGCCATAGGAGATTTAGACGGTTGGATCCGACCGGTTCGAAGATTTTCGTTCAAAAACTTGTCAAGGGCTTCTTGTTCTATTCGGGATAGAGGGTAGACCTTGCAGTCAACTGCTTTTGCTCCTGGTAGGAGTTCGATTGCATGATCCCATTGCCTTCGTTCTGGTAACGTGTTGAAATCTTTTTTGTCGAATACCCCTGAAAACTCTCGATAAACCTCTGGAATTATGTCATCAAGGGTTCGTTCTCAGGGTGCTTGTTGACTGGCGAATTCTTGGGCTGGCGTGGTGTGAGCTCGAATCCTGATTTTTTCTTCCATTTCTACGGCTAGAAGCTTATCGCCTTTACTAGGTTGGTATTCGTCATCTTCAAGATCGAGATCAACGTCTTCAGTCGCCGGGAGTCAGTAGTTGCATTCATCCGAGCACCGTGAAAATTTAAGTTTATGGTTGGTCCAGTCTACCTCCGGGTTGTGTTTGGTTAACCAATCGAATCCTAGATATAGGTCCGCGGTTCCTAGGTCGGTTACTGCAGCCATAATTCTTTCCTTGTGGCCCTGAATGATCATCCTTAGTTCCACATATTCAGTTATGGGACCTCCTTGGTTTTCAGTCCTGTCAGCATTGAATACTCGAACCGGTTTTAAGGTCCACATGGTGGTTAATCGTTTTTCCCTCACGAGTGGTGGTGAAGCTTTTTATCCAACCTTGTTTCTCAGCGGCTGCCACAAATTTGGAGGCTGTTCCTGAGATGAAGTAGGAAAGTAGCCATCAGTTATACTCTTCTTTGGTATTGAAACTGGCCTTATACGCTTCCCCGTAGTTAACGGCTAGTCTTTTGAAGTCTTCGTATTTGGCTTTATCTCCTTCAAAGTCAGGTGGTGCTCGGGCGTAGGTGACTTTTCCTTTTGCCCAAGGGCAATTTCATTGGGGAGTGTCATTGTCCAAGTCGTCTCCGCCATTACCTCCTCCTCCGCCGCCTGACGGATCACCGCCACCTCCACCACCTCTGCCACCGCCGCCACTGCCAGATGGGTTGCCACCGCCTCCTCTGCCGCCACTTCCAGAGGGGCCATCTCTGCCCCCACCAGTTGGGTCGTCTCCTCCTCCACCACCTCCTGTGGGTCCTTTACCTCCCTTGCCTCCTCCACCTGCTCCTCTGATGTGAAGGTCATCGAAGAGGTTGTCGAGGTCTAAAGGTCCAGGTTGTTGGGGGGTCAAGGGAGTACTGGTGTCATCGGACCCTTGAACCATTTCTTCCTCGCTAGAGGACTCAATAACTTCAGTTGGGTCTCTCCAGTCTTGCCATTGTCGGGATCGGATGTATGCCTCGATCCTTTTGTTAATCCATTCCTGTTCCCTTTCCTCGTTGCGAGGCGGGGGTTCTATCATTTGGGTTGTGCCGGTCAGTGTTCCGAATCGTCGTCCTCCGTTCCAGAAGACTACGGTGCCCATACCGAGGATCAAAATAGTGTTGACCAGTGCTGCTGTCGCCACTCCGCCAAAGTATTGGTAAACAACCACTACTCCTTGTATTGAGATGAAGAAAATCAGAGCCATAAAAGCAATGAAAAGAGGGTCCATATTGAACAGGTTGTACCTGACGACGTTGTCAGGCATTTGAGTTTCAAAGACTAGGTATGGTATTGTGAGAGGAATGTATGAGCGACTCCTAATGAAAAGAAGAATGAGAAAAAGGTAGATAGTAAGATTATCTCAAAGTTGGGGACGAAGGGTACCGGGTTATCGTGTAGATACCTTTCTCCGACGTAGTATGTAATAGTGTCTATAAAAGAAACAAGAATGAAGGCAAGGCTAAGAAGTATAAAGAAATGAATTTTTTTGTTATTGTTTATTTATGGGTACGGTAGATGATGATAGTAGAGACAAAGAGAGAGATGAGGAGAGAAAAAAGATATAAAGAGTTTGTATCAAAAATCAAAGGTAAACACGAGGTGGGTGTCGGGTCTTCAAAGTATTGAGCGACCTCTAAACGTTTGTGATCAAAAAGAACACCGATAACAAAGCCGTGCAGGTACTCGGCGAGATACCCGAGAAAGAGTGTGAAAAGGAAATGAAAAATAATGGGTGGTCAGTTAGGGTCAAGGGTTCTTGAGGCCTGAGTCATGGCGCTGGCATTTATAGCACAGCAGAGGGATAGTGTGGATTGGTGAATTCAATTATGAGGTTGGTCGACCACCCTACTTGTTTATAGTGAGTCTGGAATTTATGTCTCGAAGCTCGTGTAGACGGGGGATGACCTCGTGCAACAGTTCCTTGAACCGTTCATGCCTGCCCACCTGTGAGGCTCCTCACACAGGTTAGAGTCGAAGGGCTTGGGGGCCCGTGGGGAATGGTAGGGAAAGGGAAGAGTCCAAGGTCCGGGGTTCCAGGGCTAGAGACCTAGAATCAGAAGAGAGTCAGTTTGTTATTTGGAAGAATGTGTAAAAAAGAAAAGAGAAGTGTTGTAGAGAGTAGAGGATTTTTGTTGTCGAGCTAGTGCGTGAGAGCTTTGCAATTTGTCGGAAAACCTAAGGACGAAGCACTAAGGCGATGTAGACAGAAGGAAAGATTCGATATTGCAAAGCTAAGGTAACTACAGAGAAAGAGTAAGTACTTATACTACTATGCCTTGTGTCTACGGCGTGTAATACACATGTACTTTAGGGTAGGCCCTTTATATAGATAAAGTAATAAATAGTGTAGAATTCGTATAAAGAAGTGGGCCATTGCTTGCGCATGGCATGTACGAGGCCTGTAACCTGTAAACCGTAAGCGCTGAGTATCCGAAAAGTTAAATAACCAAATGGGATATGTCTGTCAAGTGTTTCCGGTAACCAGTTTACCCGGTTGTCCCGGTATCAACCAGTAATCATTCCATTCGGAGATAGTGAACGGAAAATGACACTGCCACCTCAGCGAAACGAGGTTAGTAAGGACGAGTCCTCATAAATTCGGCCTCGTAAATAGTCAGTCACCAAGTTGCTTAATGTATTCGAAAGGGAAATTTATCAAAGATAGTATCTACTTATGTTCAATTAGAGGAAAATGAACATCTAATCTTTGAAACACAGGGTTCAACTGCATATTTGAACAATCTCTTGATCTGCACAGTTTAGGCACTTTTGGCTTGAGTGCAGTTCAATCGAGTACTAGAAACTTTGGTTTCAAACGTGCAGATGATTAACGCTCGCGAGAAAAACGACTCGGATAAGAACCCTATGATTCGACCAGAGTTCCGATTATTGCTGCGGACAATTAAACATAATCTAGTACTGAGAAACCGCAAGAAATGCATTTAGTAAAATATTCCAGAGCGAAAAGCGGTGCTTTATTCCTGGTTAAACCTCGGCAGTCTGTAGCTGTGCCTGCCAGAGCCTGTCTCCCAAAGTTGAGAAGCTATACTCAAATCTGTCGAGCCCTTAATAAGTCGTTCAGTCCGCGGGACTGTACATTCTAAATCAAGGCTTCCAGCCCAGCGGAACTCAGCTACTTTGACTTTTTAGACTGCTTAGGAAGCACTGTAGTACGTCAGAGTATACATTGATTTGGATATGAATTGATATAGTATTGATGACGCTGTCCAATGAATCAAAAGGCAAATTTACTGAATCCATCGGTGTAGGTCGAACTACTACTAGCCAGCGCAGACGTCGACGTATGGAGCTTCAAAAGACCTGTAGGATATATAACCTCGTCGCACTGGAATCCGTCTCACTCCCCCCCCTCTCGATTCCACTTTCCCCCGCACAACTCTGCGTAGTATTTCGTTTCGATCACGCCTTGAATGAACGGTGCCTTTTAGTACCTACTGTGCTTTATACTTTTCCCCTTCGTTTCTTCTCTATTTAACATATCATTCCTTCATCGACAGATGCCAGATCTCAGTGACATCAGTCTCAAAGCTCTCGGGCTAAACTCTCCTAAAGCGTCGTTCTCTGAGGGTTCCCAGAAAAGGTAGGTGGGATTCCCGGACCGGTGATGCGGAGCTAGCTCATGTGACCTTTCAGGCGTTTCTCCTTCAAATCCAAACCGACCAACGACACTGGAAAGGTTGACTCATCTAGCGGCCATGAATCCAATGTTCTGCTTTCTAGGTCAAAGTCGTGTTCTAGCGGATTAATAAAGAGCACTACGAGGGGCCAGTCTGACGATACCATTCGTGCACCCAAAAAGTCTCCCCGAACTGCTTCCTTTGCTTCATTTGGTCTTGTCTCTACAGTCCAATCAAACAAGACAACTAACGGTACTACAATTGGTGACCTAGTTCATATCGAGAGTTTAGGAGTTGAAGGAATACTGCGATACTTGGGGCCAGTCGAGGGAAGAAAAGGCACATGGGCTGGCGTAGAGCTTGTTGGGGACTCTGTTGGGAAAGGAAAGAACGACGGGTCTGTTGCTGGGTGCGTATCCTTTTTTCCCTTCTAATCTCGACTCACACCTGTCAACAGAAAGCGCTACTTTTCTTGCGAAAGAGACTGCGGTGTATTCGTATCAGCGACTAGGCTATCTTCGCTGGAAAGTCGATTCTCCCCTACGGCTTCATCCGTGTCTTCCATAGAGCAGACTTCTCTATCAGCTTTCTCCGACTCTTTACCCCGGCATAAACTCCGCGGTGATGGCTCAGCTTCCTCTTCTCGCGTACTTCCTCACGTCAACGGAAGGAATACCTCAACAAGTACAACTAGCGTGCGTTCACCACCCAGTCCTGCCACTAGAACCGCGAGATTACGTCCTTTATCACGATCTCAGACCCAGAGTCGTGTGCAATCTATACCGGAGAGGAGGAAGAGTGGAATCGAGTTGGGCCTTCCAGTCCCAGTTCCAAGACCATTGTTCCTTTCGTCTAACAGCTCGGGTATAGTGGCGGACGCTGGGATTAGTGAGGCAGAGTCGTCAGATGCCGGGCTGTCATTAGAGGGAAGGGCAGAGATAGCTGGATCAGGAACATTCGGTTGCTCTACGTCTCCTACACAGTCTGACGACTCTTCGTTCTCCCAGCTTGGTTGTACGAGGAGAACGACCGCATTGGATACAAAGGAACTAGAAGCTCGGAGCAGAGCATTACAAGAAAGAATCGCCTCTCTCATTGGTGTACCGACTCGGACTCTTCCGTCTCCGCCTTCTATGCAGCCCGCATCCTCTCTACATAGGACGAAATCTGCGAGTCCGCCATGCTCTCCACCCCCATCGCTAATCAAAGGCTCCCAACCCCAAACACGATTACAAAGGATGGATTCCCCTCCCTCTCCACGTCGCACTTATTCCTATTCCTCGACGTACACGAGAAAAGTCCTCAGCGCTCCATCTTCACCGACTAAGCCCTCCCGACCCCAATTACAAGCCCGGATCCAACCTAAATCTGAATACCAGCGTCGTACCAAATCACACTCGACCCATCTCTCAAGTTCTTCTGTGTCGTCCTCACTGGAACCGTATACTAGAGCCACTGCTCCCTTGAAATCTGTTGGACCGTCCGCGTCTTCGAGTTCCAGACGCCAACTCGGAGAGCAGGCAAGTCCCGATCCTAGTTCACCACGTTCATATTTGCGGATACATACAGATACGTCTCCCCCGTCCTCTTTTGTCCCGCTCCATAAAAGGTCGGGTTCTCGTCCCAAGGTAGTGAGTAGGGGATACGATTCTTCAATTGACGAGAACGAATGGTTGAGCCGAGATGGCCCCAGGAGCTTCAGCCCTGTAAACATGGACTCCATCGGCCTTGACGCCGAAACTAGTGTTCAAAAGGAGGGAAAGGTGGTAAGGGAGTTGAAGGAGAATAGGCTACCAGTATCATCCAGATCTACAACGACTGCTTCTCTTTCCTCCAACGCCGACTCTGAGCTGTCTGTTAGCGGTGAACACGGAAGCAGGAACGGAGAAGGGAAATGTGTTTATATCGAGAAGGAAATACAGACAGAAGAAGAGCCGGTGCCAGAATCACGTCACGTAGTGGACTCGTTAGGGTCTGAAGAACGAACTAAAGCCCAGGTTTCGAGTATGCAAGTCGAAATCGATACTCTCAATGCCGAATTGGACTCTCTGAGATCGATGTTGAAAGATAAGAACCGCGAAACTGAGGAAAAGGATCGGGTTCTAGCTACTGAACGAGCCGAATTCGAAGCTTTGAATGCTAGAGTGGAGGAATTGACTCTGGCGGGTCGGGAAACGATCGCGTTATACGAAGGCAAGCTACAGGATGCAGAAGGGACTCGATGGGAGTTGGAAAGGAGGGTGAGGGAGCTTGAGTTGGAGCAGGAGAGGACGCTGAGGGAGAGGGATATAGATGAGTATGTTCTCGAGACTGGAGGTAGAAGCGATGGGGAAAACTCGAGACGGTCCTCTATCACACTCGATTCTGGGTTTGGTTCGGACGACTTGGGAAATGGTGATACCTCGAGACTGGAAGAGGTAGCTTTTGGAGACGAGGAAGATTTGACGTTGTCAAAGTACCTTGATAAAGCCCATACTCATCATCATCGATATCAGTCTGCATCGGAAATCGATCACTCGACTCTCCTAGAACAAATTTCTCATCTGACTCGGAAAGTCTCGTCTCTCGAAGACCTTGTAGAGGATCAGAGGTCGTCATTTGATAAGGAGGAAGGGCTATTCCAAGCACGACTCATCGAGTATCAGGAGAACGAGGTACGGTTGAAGAGGCAACTCGCAGAGTTACGAGAGGAAATGATGGTAGAAAGGGAGAGGGGAGATATTGAGGAGGAAAGGTTTAAGGTTAGGCTAGGGGAGACGGAAGAAGCATTGACGGAGTGTAGGCGTGCTTTGGAAGAAGCGAGGGGGGAGGTAGAGATGTTGAAAGGAGAGTTGGCTGTAAGTCGTTTTTTCTGCGCAACGTTCTCCAGACTAACAGATCTGTAAATTAGAATGTAGATGGCCTTTAATTACCAGCTGTGCATGTGAAAATGTTCGCAAAGTGCTTCCTTTTTGCAGCTTATGGTGTCAGGTAGTATATATCTGGATGTATGTCACGTCTTTGACATTTTACAGCTCGATTTTATTGAAAAACATAAGAATGAGCAGAGGCCTTGAGATTCTATTGAGCCATGTTTTCCTCCCACCTAATCAATCCTTTATCAAGTCATTCAACCACCATTGTTTCCAACTCCCCAGCAAGTACTCCCAGGACAAATGATTTGACGCTTGTGTATGTAGGGTGCTTCCTTGTTACGAAGCCCTATATTAGAACAGTAGATTTTATAGAAGAAGATGACTTACCTCCATCTCATTACTTATAGGGGCATCAGTTGGAATAGACTGATGAATTGATGTGGAAGGCGCCCTTATGATAAATGTTAGAACGACATTAAGGCAAGATATATTTCAAGAGCATACGTTTCTTTCAAGCTCGCAGTATCAGCGGTACAAATCGTCATGATTTCACTCACCCGAATAGCCGACGGAGTCAGTGATAACATGCTAGATGATGAATAGTATGTGTGTTTCTCTAAGGGACGGCCCATAGAACCTATAGTGAGAAGAGCCCAAAGCAGTAGATACATCGTTGATTATAATTGTATGGACCTGTGGAGGAAGCTCTTTATACTCTTTGAAATTGATGTGGCATTAAAAAGAGGCCCGTTTGGGAATATTCCATTGCCAAGCTCAACCCGAAGAAACAGCCGTGGTCAGTCAGCCTCAGAGTACTTGGGTAAGCATTCATCGGCACCTGTCAAAGTTGGATGAATTGAACTCAATTAATGTATAGCATTGAGTTGAGAATCCCGGAACAGATAGGGCGCGAGGGCGGGAGTAGAGAATTAGACTACGAGATCAGGTCTTACTCGCGGGAAGAGTCAAAATGACCAGGTTGCCCTCAAATTCAATGAGATCAAGTGGATCGAGTTCAACCCACTACTGTAGATATATATGACACCCTCTATTCTTGTGTATCTGTCCCACCATGATTTATTTTGTACTTGATCATCTCCAGCAGATATTTCCTATACTACTTAGTAGAAGTTGAGCACGTTTAAGAGAGGCTAAAAAGATCCTCCCTAAGTTCCAACGTTGAAATCTGATCGAAATGCAATGTCTTCGGCTTATGTTCCCTCATTTACAGGTGAAACAGGGCATACTAGTAACCAACTGCCAATCACCCGCGAAAAGATAAATCGTGAAAGCAACTTATATACTATCATATCAATACCGGCCCGAACATGGCGAGAAATCGAAAATTATAGACTATCGCCAAAAATGCTGAAGCACCCCGGCCAAAGCAGGTGACTAGCTGTATACTTGAATTGTCAAAATTGAACAGCCCAACTGCTTGAGATTACTTACTGTACCTTTTGGCTTTCTCCACGTACGACTCGGCACTCGATGGAGTAGAGTTTTAGGGATATCCGAGTCGGCACGACTTGCATTGACTGAGCCATCTGCTTTCTCAGTGTGAAACAATAAAATTCATTGAATTTTGAATTCCCTAGCCCTGTCCTCGGGACTCCCGTGTAAACCAATGGTCCACATCACTTTTATGTTCTCGGGTCGACGAGATCAATATTGATAGTTACACAGTGTGGTCCCATTGAGGAACTACCGGTTTGCAGGTCATAAGTAGTATGAGCTCGCGCGCCGGTGGGCAAGTGGAAAATATGAAGGAATGTGGGCCAACGCGAAGCATGGCAAACACGAGGCCGAGCCCATCAACTGTTACCGGGCCGAGGATGTCAAAAGCGTCCAGTCCAAATAGGACCATATCGGTGACAGACTCGGGCGAAAAGTTTCATGTAAGGACGATTCTTCCTTACAGTCGGCCTCGTAAAAGGAGGCAACGCCAAGAACTCATTACCCCAATCCTACTTTACCACGGGACAGGACTCAGAGTGGTTCCCCCTTATGGCCTTATGGCTGCCCCAAAGTACCAAGATATAATGATCAATCATGAATCTTTACACTCGATATGACGCTAAAATTTACTTCGAGCTATGTATTAGGGTCTCAGATCGGGATCATCATACAGGTCTTTATGAGCGGGAGGTTTACTAAGGACTTGTTCTTCCCTCGAGGTTGTCGGGAACGACTGCGCCAAAGCACAATGCTTGAGGCTGTGATACCATCTGTGTTACTACTTGATTTGTCGTTCCGTACCGCCGAGAAAGTAAATACTCAATGACGGAAACTAAAGACAGAGAAATGACTAACCGGATGCATCTGGCACGATAGTAAAAACTTTTATCATGACAGCCAAGATAATCTGAGTCGGGCACACTTGGATTTCAGTCAAACAAGTTTCATAGGAACATGTACTGGGTCTCTGCAACAAAACTTTGAAAAGGCTTCACTGGGAAAAAAGGACCAATTAAAAAGAATTCACTCGAGTCTAAGAAACGCAACCGGGACTAATCTCACAAAACACCGCCCGCGATCAGCTCTCCGCAATGCCCGGTAGCTTGAGTATAAGACTCGATAGAGGTGTCACGACAAGCTCCATAAGTCAAATAGAGTTTTGCAAAGATTCCACCGATCTCTGACTTGCACAAGGCCTTTCATATCAACAGCGCTCACAATATGCCTCACAGGTTAACTGAGACAGGAGTGAATGTTGTGTCCACTTAACTTGATCCAAGGCACAAACCCATAGCTAGATTTGCATATAAGCCAGACTTAAACTTTTTCCAGATCTATCACGCTATGGGAGTTTCATTCGCAAAGTCATCTATATTCTCTGCTGAATATGCCTTATTATCTCCTATTATATCACTCTCGGTCAGCCTCTTTAGTTTCATTCATGATCTCATTCACTCATATACAACTCAGCTTGGATTGACTTTATTCGGTGAATACTGTCTGATCTTAGATCAGATCCCGTTTGATTCCATTCTTCGCCAAGGCTTCTATATTTTTCTTTTCAGTCTGTCGACATATTTTCTCTGTAAAAATCGGTCAATTGTTCGCAGACATCTGCATTTAATGTGGACGGCTTGTCTTTTTTGCTTATCGACATTCGGTGCTTTCCTTAGTATATCCGACGGCGTCAGGAATGCTGTAGTTATACACAACGCACTTAGGATTCAGAATTTTGATATATTTTCCGCTAGCGACCAAACACAAACAGCCATTTTGTAAGAGTAGATTCCCGTATACCACTATTAATTTCTTCCCTCACCTACACCAATCTACAGGGGAATTGAAACTACATGCGAGATTCTAACAAAGTACGTTGGGATGCCATGCTTACGTATACTGGTGATTGATCTAGCATGTCTAGTTGTATTGCGGACTCTGTTCTTGTGAGTACAGAATGTTCATTATACGAACACGAATATTTCTCGATCCATCTCAGATTTATAGATGCTACCTCGTTTGGGGCCGCAGAAGACAAATTATAGTACTACCGATTTTAGCATCTATTGCAACAAACGGTGTGACTTTATCTTATCTTTATTTTTTGGTTTTACTCTAATACTTTATCGCCGTGGTTAGCTTTTGGACTAGCAGCAGTTGGCATGAGAATAAAAGGATTTTCTGAAGCTAGTATCGATGAGAATTTCCAATTACTGCTCAAGGGTGCCAGATATCAGCTTGTTTTCTACTATGTTAATGCAGCAGTCAACTTTACCTTGACCCTTACAATAGGTATGTCATACTGTATTTGAATTCTATTTCAAATTCTGAAAATTTATCAAGCTGGACGAATCTGGTGGGTTCGTAGACAGCTAATGGCATCTATGGGTCACTCTCGACAAGGTGGTATATTAAATGACAAGTACATGACAATCGTTACAATTTCGTATGTTATTCAGTCATGCTGATTTCTTTGGCCTAAATATTTTGTCCGTAGGATTGAATGTGGACTTGTATACCCTATTTCCCAGATTATTCACGCGATAATTGTGGGAAATATCGATAAAGTCCCCATTCCAGTGGACCTTATGCCAGTGACGATTCAACTAGCCGTAAGTCGGATGCACCTGTTTCATTTGATCTCTACGATGTTTACATACTTATTTTGGTAGGGTATGGCGCCGACATTGATCATAGTATGCACGTGTTTAGGACAGAGCATTGTGGAAGAAATTATCAGTGTGCAAAGTACATCATCTACTCTAATCTACAATGGTCGTGAAGAAAAAAGGACGATGTTTTCTCCTGGGGAATTGCAAACAACTTCATCTCCTATTATGGAAATTCAAAGGTCCAGCGGTTTTGAAGTGTAGTTTCTGGATGATTTTTCTGAGTAGTTGTCATTTACTATTTACTATCGTAGTCCGGCCATGTCATATTTATTCAATGCCTCACGTCTCTGAATCTCTAGAGATCGATGTATAGGTCATGTAATTAAGAGGTTTGGTGGGTAATATTACGAGGCCGAATTTATGAGGACTCGTCTTTACTTAACCCAAGTCTCCTAGCCGGTCGGGAGTTAATCCATATGGGAATCATATCTAATATCGGGCAGCGCTGCCACTATTGTCGGTAACACGTGCTTTGCTGCATAGCTTGGCCTGGCAATCCCCTGCAGATGAATTGTCTGAGTTGCCGCCGATTTGGCAATAAATAGACGGCATTGACTTAATACGGCATAACACAACAGGAAATAAGTAGAAACATTTCAAGGGGCTCGTCCATTTATACAAATCAGGCTTTCGCTGAAACTGAGCCGGTAGTAGCGGGAGGTAGTTCGGATCATACTGTTATTCTTGTCTCCAGAGCCTTCTTCCTCGGAGTCCATCTAATTATTGGAGTAGAAGCTCCACAGCTGATACAGATAGACGCCTGTCGATGCTACTTAATGACCCCGCAGTGACTGAGCAGAACCAATACTCCTACTTCAGTAAAGAAGAGCATATTTAAAAGGTAAATAAAGACTTTCAATTTCCTCCCTCAAATTTCAAATGACGATTCGGTAGTTTGTTGAAAAAACCTAGCTCAAGTGACCAATGCATCTTCTTCGTACCTCCACTTCCGAGCCCACACTCGAGTACTTTGGGTCGAGTACTCCCCCATACGCTATTCTATCGCACAGATGGGGTGATGACGAGGTACTATTCCAGGATGTGATTAATGATGCTCAAAGGGAAGCGAAAAAAAGAAAGGGTGGTGCGGGATGGAAGAAAATGGAAGCATCCCGTCGTTTTGCTCATGAACGTGGATTCAACTATATCTGGAATGATACCTGCTGCATAAACAAGGAATCCAGCGCCGAGCTTACCGAATCCATCAATTCAATGTTCAAGTACTATGCAGAATCATCACTGTGCATTGCATATATCAGTGATGTCCCTGGCAATCTCAAGTTGTCTGTTCAGAGAGAAGTCTTGAAACAGAGTCAATGGTTCACTAGGGGGTGGACATTGCAAGAGCTTGTTGCACCTTTGGATGTCATCTTTGTGAATGCGGAGTGGGTAGAGATAGGTTTGAAATCCAACATGAAGGAACTCATACAAGAGACTACTGGAATATCTTCCGAAGGCCTTTGTAATCCTCTTTCTCCGAATATCAGTGTCGCAGCTAAAATGTCATGGGCTGCTCGGAGGGAGACAACAAGAGAAGAAGATATGGCTTACTGCCTCATGGGTCTCTTCCTGGTCAATATACCCCCTCTTTATGGCGAAGGAAGCTACAATGCTTTCCTCCGGTTACAACTCGAGATCATCAAGCTCGGGAGAGACAGGAGTATTTTCGCTTGGCGAGCATGCAGTAATGATCTCAATGGAAGAGGATTGCTTGCCAATTCTCCCCAGGAGTTTATTGATAGTGGAAATGTTCGGTTTGTCGGCGAGTCTCAGCTGGGGATATTGGAACATACTGGAGGGCATCAGCCTGAACGCGAGCATAATGAATCGTGGCTCACAGCATTGATGTGTTGTTTGTTCTGTGGGTGCTGTTGTGCATTATGCTCCCTTCTAGCAACTGAGCCAGATGACACTCATGATCGCGAAGAACATTCCCGACAAGTTAGAATCCTTCAAGTAGATCCAACTTACACTATGACCAACGCACACTTACATATCCATTTCCCTTTCCGCCGTGTTGGATACGGAGCTGCAGCTTATTTGAGCTGCTTCCTCGACGACTCCGAAAGTCATCCTCTCTGGATCCATATTCAGAACGTTGGAAACAGACAATTTCAACGTGTTGAAGCCAACAAGTTCTACCACAGCGTAAGACCCCCTAGTTCGACAGAAATTGTTCAAGAAATGTATTTTCAGCAACCGCAATTGGATCGACATACCAGTAGGATGTGGATGACTTCAGCAAAGAGGTCCATGTTCGTTGTTCCTCAGTCATTAACGTCAGTTGGTAAATATAAATTCATGAAGAACTCTCATTGGCACCTGGAACACAGCTCCGGCAAGTTCCTCTCTAGTACTTGCAAAGCTCCGGGTTCCAGTTGGTGTTTACCATTTCACGATGCCGCCAACCAACGAGGATTTATTATCTCTGTTCGGGTAGATCCGCTTCATCGCATGCTCTGTGGAATCTCTCCTGTTGCTTCGGCGTCTACCGAGGTCATGATTGATTCAGTCAAGTCCTATTGGGAAGCTTGCATACTCGAATCTGCTCGTGAGCGAGAGAATCATGGCGATAGGGCGTTCTTCATTATAGATGAAGGGATTGTTTCTGTGCTGGTACGCAATGTGACCAAATCCTTTGAATGGAAGGAAGGCGATATGAACGATATTGCGATTTTCGCTATTGATGTTACTTTGATCAATGATTCCACTCTCACTTCTCTATTAAAAGCCCCCTCGGCACTACATCCAAATATTTCATCAGACCTTATTTTTCGAATGGACTTTGACCAGGACTATCGGTTAATTCTATACAGAGAAAGGTCAAGACAAGAAGATCTAGGAAATCACAGCAAGCTGTTATCAGTTCCTAAAGAAAACTTGCCAATACTTATGACACTCCATGACTCATTCAGACAAGTGGGCATAATTTTGGGTTCAAAAGAGGGAAGGATTTGGGTTGACACTGTGATGGAGCCAGATTTCGGTCAAGGAGAGAGCTTTCCTGATCGGCAAAAGGTGAATAATGAATATGTTCATTCAGAAATCAAGGGGAGGGGGCAGGAGTCAGTATCAGGACAATGGTTTTCAAGGTCGGAGTCAGGAAACTTCACTAAACATGAAATTCTTGTAGAGACTAGAAGAACTACAAGTCCATTTCAATTTGGTTCTTTTACAGTTTCCGTTAGCATCGATACAGTTCATGAACTATTATAATCAGTTATAATTCAGTTACAATTTAAAATGATTATAGGCTGTTATAACATAATGTCATTTTCTCAGATGCGAAACAGAGTGTTTGTATGCTACATAAGAGATGTAGTACAAAGTGCATATCCAAGAGAGATACACAAATCTTTTCAGTGCAACAAATGATCTGCTGGTACCCAAGGCCATGCGATCTCGTGCACTTGTACAGTATCACAAACAAATTTAGCAACACGATTTGCTACAAAAACCATCGCCAGCCTCAATCTACGACAGGCCTGGACCAGAAGAGTGGATTCGAGTTAGGCAACAAAGGCCAAACTATCATTCGAGGGAGAAGAACAGACCATCCCATAAAAGATATGGCCATTGCCTTCGGCATGTGGTCGAATAAAAAGTCTACAACCTCTCTTTCATCGTGCTCGTCGCAGGCCCGGCCGGGACCCAGCCCGAAACAGAATCTCATCGTACCAACTCATACTCGCTTCTCTCCGATTGGAATCTTCCAGAGCACTGTCTTCACGCCAGGCTGGCGGCCACAGGAAAAAACGGAAGAGGTCCGAGTCAGATATGTTCATATTCACGTAAGTAAACGTATAGAAGGACATGCGTTTCCTCGATTGACATTCGTTCCCGATCCCTTCCGTTGGAACCTTGATAAAATTTCTCACGTCGAAGCGGTTGATGAATCGGGGATTACTCTCATCAATTCAAGGCATGAGGATGACCGTCGAGACGAGCCTGAGAGCGCTGTGGCATGGACGAGCTTGGAGAACTGCTGATGATGGCGAGGAAAGACGTCGAATTGAAGGTCAGGTTAGAGGGGGATGCAAGTGTGCGTCAGAACAAACGAGGAGGGGTAATGGACAGTCGGTCGCGAGTCCTTCTCTGTCATTGTTTATCTGCACGTCAGTGTCTGAACCGATATTCGCACAACGGGTGTTTCTTCGGCTGTCTCGAACATCGGATTGAATTATTTTATATCCCCTTCCATAGTAGCAGTGACCTACGCAAGCATGGGACTGTTCTAGCAGCTTACATATCCTTTAATTTCCGCCACGATTATCAATCTATATGCATAGGGCTAAGTGCGGATATTCCTTGTTCCTAGTGCACTCGGGTTATAGTGTGGATTCGTATCAGAATAAGGACAGATATCTACACTTGGACCTTCTAACAAACGTAATATGATTAGTTTGTCCACAGATTTATATGCTTCTAAATCGGATGGATATTGGGTCGATACCAGTAACCATTAGTATTGCCCACACGGCGATACATGTCCGGAAGGAATCATGGTATGCACTAATGAGTTTAAAAATGGGGCTGTTTCATAGCCATTTAACCACCCCCCGGAAGATTCATGGCTGCTGCTACCACCGAATACGTGAAAACAGTGAACTTTTATCACGCTAAACGAAATCCACTCTTAACTGTGCTAGAAAAAGTTCTTGTTTTTGGTCAAGAAGTTCTTTCAACCAGAGGAGTAACATCTCTTCAGTTGTTTGGTACGTTGTTTTCTTTCTATGATTCATTTTTCAATAATATTGTTATACTCTGCAGCCAAATCCTCCATTCTAGAAATTCTGAGGAATATTAAACATGGCGAATTACGACTTGAATCTGAAGGAAAGGTTTATGCATTTGGCCAGCCATTCACAATCGCCACAGATGGTTCTCCAAAGTTACTTCAAGCAACAGTAAAAATATTAGATGAGACATTTTGGACAAGGATATTTTTCAATACAGATTTCGGCTTTGCAGGTGCTATATACATTCAATCTGAGATCAGATCATTTACAGTTTGAACAGACTCATACATGCTTGGAAAAATTGAAGTTGATTCCCTTAATGATGTGTTCAGGGTAAGTCCTCAAGATTCATTACTGCCCTTCAAAGCCATTAAATATCTCTTGAACAAGATATTTGTCTTGAATCGCAAGTATTTATCAGAAATGCGGACCATCATTTCCCCTCTGGTAACCACCTTGAGCTACATGTAAGTCATTACCATTAGCTGTTTTATGTACTATTAACGGACACAAACGTCTTAGCTCAAATCTCCGACTTGCAAATAGTCTTTCCGGGAGTAAAAGCAATATATCGTAAATATATCACAGCTATCATCAGCCATAGATATTGACTTCATGACCCTCAGAGCTCATTACGATTTGTCAAATGAAGTGTTCTCCGCTTTCTTGTCTTGGGACATGACGTGAGTTCTAACTAGGTATGCTTATACTATGATCATTTATGTAGTTTTATAGGTATAGCTGCGCTGTATTCCATGATGAAGAAAAAGGATGCACAGGCGACCTTATAGAAGAGCGACCAATCGCACCTCCGCGCAGAAGTTATCTCGACACACGTACAATTCCTGCTGATGATCTAGAACGAGGTCAGCTCAATAAATTACACATGATTGCGCAACGGGCCAGGATCAAGGAAAACTCTTATGTGCTTGAAATTGGGTGAGTAACTTTGAAGTCCCATCCTAAGCACAAAATAACATATTTTTACAAGCTGTGGTTGGGGAAGCTTTGCAATCTTGGTAAGTGATAGATATAAATCTTCACTTCCGGGTTTACAGCATACAATGGAAACCACTGCTTTCTCTGTCTTCCCAAGATTTTTACTTCAGTGATTATGTTTATCTTTACTTAATGGAAATTCAGGCAGCTCAAAGTTACGGGGCAATCGTGGAGGCCATTACTATATCGGATGTTCAGAAAGTGGCTTTGGATGATAACATCCGTGCAGCAGGTCTTTCAGATCGTATCAAAGTTCATGTCATGGATTATCGAAATATGCCGGAATCATTCCATCATGCTTTTGATGCTGTTGTATCAATTGGTGTGATGGAGCACGGTGAGTTGTGTTAGTACTTTTCTGAATAAATTAAATTTATCAGAATTATTAGTTGGGATTGAATTCATGCAAGGCTGGTTTAAGCAAATGTCATGGGCGATGAAGAAGCAGAATTCAACAAAGGTGTTTACGATGTCTACAGTTCCAGATACAAGATGGCATCTTTACTCTTCGTAAGTGACTTTTTGATTAAACCTTTGGTTAAATTATAAGCTATTTACAGAGAGGTTGATTTTGTGCGGAAATATATCTATCCGTGAGATTCCATATATTTCCAGAGAAATTCTAGAGATTGAGGTTTCCTTCTTTAGTGGAGGACAACTATCGTCGATCAAAACACTTGTTAATGATATTACAGCTGCTGGATTGAATATTGAATCGATTGAGAACATAGGTCCTCGTGAGTATCAGAGACATATCGTGTGTCTTAAAGACTTGATGTATTTGACAGACTACGCGAGGACGTTACGAGAGTGGAGCTACAGGTTTCAGAAAAATTTTGATTCACACATCTCGCCCGCCCTCAAAGATAAATATCCTGAGCTTACAGCAGATGATTTGGAAATATTTCGAAGAAAATGGATATGTGAGTACAACAGCCTTTGTTCGGCGAGTTCAAGTTGATTTGTGAAAGATTACTTTGCATACTCGGAAGCTGGATTTGCTATGCGAAGCATTTCTGATTCTGTTTTTGTGGTTACAAGAGAGGTGAATGTTACAGATAGTATCTTCTACTTTTAACCAATACCTTTATTAGGCGAATCTGAATCTTTGAAGCAATTTTTCGAGGGGTTGGGAGGAATCTAACGTCTGTTTTAGATATTTAACTAACACAAGGAGGGTCGCGGTTTCTTGATAGGAGGCTTTTAGGGGTTTCAAGGTCTAGATATTACCAGAAGAGATAAAAACTACATTTCTGTATACCCGTGCCTATACGCGGTGAATGCACATCGGAAAATCCTGATATCAAGGCAGTTGTTCGAAGCTTTCCAGTGTGCTGTTTCTAATGGCCGCATTTGATTGATATATATATCTACAAAATAAATAAACTTGGGGTTGTTTCCAAGTTATAATGGTATAGTAACCAACAACATTATATGGTAAATTTTCAATTTTATCAATTACCGGAAGGTGCACCGGATATTGGGGTGCGAGGTTCAGACGTCTCGGATGGGTCAGAAACTTCTCCCCAGTGACTAGAGCTACCATTACCCTCTGAAAAAGCAGCAGGCCAATCAGAATCATCAAAATCAGGCTGCTCAAAACCATCAGGAACAGCCCCGGGGTATGCCTTCCACTCAGGACTAGTGACGACATAAGTAAGAGAAGAGCAGTCGATGCAAGAACTCGGGTTCTTTGATGTGATCTGCAAGGAGACAAGGACGCCGGCAGGAGTAGGATCAGGGGGTTCTGTATTTTCGGCGTAAACGGCAACAACGACCTTGCCGTCGTTATCAATCTGGATATCATCGACAGCAAACCGTTGAGGGTCCCGGTAGTCATTGGTTCCACTGCCGATAAAACGTCCATTCATATACAGAGAGTATACATCGTCCGCAGTGACGAGAATCTCAGCTGAAGCGGAAGTATGTCCAGTGGGAAGAATGACGGTATGACGAAAAGCACGGGATGTGTTGACTGGAACGTTTTCAGCTGGATTTTTCAATTCATTCGTCCAAATCCAAAATGCAGGTAACAAAGAGACGGGATTAGATTCTGCAATAAGAATATTATCCCAAGTACCTGTATCGAGATTGGGATAAGGGCCTAGGAGGGTAGCAGAGGCCCAAGACGAATCATCAAATGAAAGTTGCTCCCAGCCATCAGGAATCGAAGTCCCTGATGTAAGCCAAGACTCGTCGGTAAGAATCTGAGAAGTAGATCCATCGGTATAAGTAACCTCTGCAGCGACAAGTAATCCCCCGGGATTTGGTTTATTTGTTACGCTGAACGCAATGACGTTTTTGAAAGGTTGTAGAAGAGTGCAGTAGGTGCCAGATGCGACCCAATTATCCTTGGTAGCAATATACTCACCATTGATAAAGAGGGTTGCGAAATCATCGCTAGCAAAGGCAATTTTAAAAGTGGAGGGAATCTTATCTCCTTGGGATGTATCAATCGTCTTGCGGAAGGCTTGCGGACCGAGAGCAGCATCCTTTGACCAAATACATTGGACTCCCTGGAAGCTTAGGTCATTCTTATTTTGACGTGGGATAAGAGAACGGCGGGCTTCAGAATAAGGGAAAGGGTATGGGCAAGTGTTTGCATCTCCTCTAGGTACTATGAGATAGACAATCAGTGGCTTTATTCTTGTGAGGAATGTAAATTCATACATTCTAGAGGCGAGGCAGTCACAATAGAGAAGGTGATTGGCACAAAAAGGAGGCCAAGAGCGATGCGCGCTGAAGAAAGATGTAAGTTAGAGCTTTACATTAACCGAAGAATGCGTATACGTACTGCAAAAGGTTTTGAACATGTCGTTCGTCGGAGGAATTCTGAGTTACGCTTTTATACTAGGACGTACTACAGGAATGTTCCGTGTTTGAATTGTATTTATACACAGAGAATGGAATCTTATTATATCTAGATGGAAGAGTAGTTAGTAGACAGCCTGAATACAATTTGAATGAATCATAGGTTCATTTGTGGTATATTTTGTTGACGTAGGATTGTGATGAGAATTGAAATGTCATAGTAAAAGAGAGCACATTGTAAACCAAGAGGTTTATCCAAGTGTTTTTCCTCGCTTTGGAAACCTAATGAGTCGGTGAGATGTTTCACCATCAGTGTTCACGCGTTTACAGCTGAAACGAACATCTTTACTGCTATGATGTATTTGATGTGATGAACCATCTTCGAGCTTATCGTGGGTATAACAAGTAAAAATTTCGGTTCTTCTAGCTATACAAAAGCGCCACAATAGTATAGCCTTCGGAAACGTGCTATGCAATGTCAAAATATCGCTGTCTTTTATTGGCTTAAAATGTCTCATTTTCTCAATGGATTTGCGCGAGTCAATGTGCTCTTAAAAATGACCTTGTATACTCGGCTTTACTTACCACTTGGCCCAGTTAGATCCCGTTGGTATACTCAACTGTTGTTTTAAGATGACAAGAAAAATTACTGAATATTGATCGGCACAGCATATACAGAAGCGAACGGGGAAGCGAAAGATTTGAATTCCGGACACTCAGAGCAGCTACTGAGGAGCGGTTTTTTTCTACAGGGTCTATTAAACATTTACTTTAAGATTATAATACATCAGTTCTACACCTCAGAAAAATAAAATACCCTAAAAAATCCAAGAAAAATGTGCAAAATTAGCATTGATGGCTTGTATCAGCTTCTTTCTTTTTCCATACCTTCATAATACATATTTCCCTATTATAATTATTGATTTGTCTCATAGAGTATCGTCAGGAGGAGGATGTGAGAGGATATACCGTCGTAGAGAGTGATTTTGTGTATGCATTTATTACAAATTTATTACAGGCTAAATAGTAATTCACATAATCTTTCGCTTCTTGGTTTTTGCATATTTTCGGGCTCTCCAACAAAACCTGAAAAATTTGTGCATTATTCTACGCTTTGTTTGAGCTGGAAGAACTATCCAAATCGGGTAAAATTGCAGTGTGATTGGCCGATTTCATGTTTTCATTTCGCTTCCCCGTTCGCTTCTGTACATATAAATATCAGATGTGCCCGCTAACATTCATCAAAATTGATTAGTATGAATCAGTATGCAACCGAAGCTCGGAACCTTGTCCTACAGGTGTCCTCGGAGCTCATTCAACGGTAACAGGTCGAATATATCAGAAGTCACTTTCGCTTTTCGGAACTATGAATATTTGCATCCGTGGGATTCAAACGCAAGTCTATTGGATCTATCGGTGTAGGGTGAAACAGCCAGCACCGATTTAAAGATTTTTATAAGTATTTATACGATATATAATGCGCGCAGCTAGGTTTCTTTACAACTCTTACCTTCTGACTCTATTCACTGCCTACAACGATCGCTGATCTTTCCCAAATTCTCATTATTCTCTGCCCTACTTAATTGCATTTTTGCATTTTCATATCATTCCTACATAAAAGAGACGCCTGACCTCAGGCCCCCAGTGGGAAGTTAAGGTTTTGTTTTACGTTTTCTGACGTTTTCTGACGTTCAAAATTTGGTCCCGCTTTTCAAACGTGAAAAAACGCGAAAGAACGGAATAAACGCGAGATTTTTATACTATTTTCATCTATTCCCCGTCTAAATATACCCTTAGTTCTTGGAAAGGTATTGTTGAGCTGGCTTGCTAAGCACTACGATGTCTTTATGCAAACGGAAGGGCAGGGAAGGGCAGGAAGTAGCTAAGCTATTTGCCTCTAAATTAAGGATCGATGGCTTTAAAATAATGATTTGAGTCGTTATACAAGATCCGGCCGCTTTTAGTTCTTATTTATCACGTTCAAAAACGTATGAAAACGTTTTAAACGTATGAAAACGTTTTAAACGTATGAAAACGTTTTAAACGTATGAAAACGTTTTAAACGTATGAAAACGTTTTAAACGTATGAAAACGTTTTAAACGTATGAAAACGTTTTAAACGTATTTAACGAAAAAAAAAGTGAAACAAAACTTTGACTTCCCACTGGGAGGCCTCAGGCCTCAGTGGTATCAACCCCGGAGCTACTAGTAACATCTCCGAAAACGTCTACCGCAGAAGGACCGGACCGGAACGAAAGAAAAGCTCACGTGGCAGCTTTCTAGGCCGACTATGACTGCCAAAGACCACCAGGATGGCAATTCAACGGACTCGTCTTCGCTTGTGGTGAAAGTCGAAGAGGATCCTGTGGAGAAAGGTCTGTTGCTGGTGCGTCACGGTGTCTGTTCTGATGTATACCATTTTATCAACCGTCTCAGCTTGAACATAAAGCGCTACTTTTCCTGCGCGAAAAACCGCAGCGTATTCGTATCAACGACTGAAGGTACTGAACTGTCACATCGGGACTACCAGCTACTTCATCTACTCTATGACTCTCACCCAGATAATGATGACCTTCCTGCGTACCACTCAGTCGCTCCTGACTAGTGGCAGGCCTACAACCTGCGCGCGCGCACCATCGATTCCAATGGCTCCGAGTCCTCCGATTCCGTTACTTCTTTTCTTTGGTCACCTTGGTTGTTTCATAATAGTCGGATCTACACCCTACGTGGTGCAGTGTTGTATTTGCTTGACGAGCTGAGCATGTAGCAATCTTACTTCTCACTGGCATTCCTGACGTCGTTTTGCAGACCTTAATTTCCGTCTCCAGTCTACATCGGATGTTGTGATTTGCCCTAGCCGATTCCACCCCCGAGAGCAGGGATGATGCACAGAGGTCGGACTTGGGTCGGACCCAGTACAAAGAAAAGCTTCGCCGCTTCCCGCCAAGAAGACGGATAACAAGGATAATGTCTATGAAGGTGCGTTCACACTTCTTATCCGCTCGTTCTCGTTACTTACCAAAAGACGTTCCTTAGCAATAAGGCTGTATGATACAGCCTGTATCCAAGGAGACAGTGCGTTTCTCGCTCCTCGATGTCTTTGCCTTCTGTTGACCCTTACAGGAAAACGCTGAAAGACTAGACCCGCTCTACGCCCTGGCTCTATCTGCGTAAGCCCTTGACCCGCCTTGCCGTTTTCCCTCTGCAAAACGCATTGCCCCACTTTTTGAATACGTCATTGACCGACGTTTTTTAAATGGGACTCCCGTATAGACTGACAGCGACCCGGTGTAGACCCGACTCGGTCCGACGTCGTCAGTCTGTGCTGTCTAGGATGCATTCGAGACTTTTTCTGGCGCTAGTTGGCTTGGTATGGTACCACTACAAGTACGGGCTTGTTTTCACTCTAGTATGCTCATTCACTCATAAATTAACTTCATTGGACACCAGGCACCTCATCTCACAATGATTGGTTCTCAACTTGCTACCTCTATACGTACCTCCTCTCGATTTGCACCTCGTCTTACGGCTCGAGTACAAGGCTACCATTCTCATCCACCCATTCAAATCTCAGGACGGGTGCATACCAATACCGAGGTACGTGTATTCTCACTTTTGCCTTCAACTTCGTGTCGTCTGATCCTAAATTTAATTAGCATATGCCATTCAACTACCTCAATAAACGTGCATTTACCAGGAAATATATTGCATACCTTGGTGCTGGGATTGCGTTACCTTGGATAGCGGTCTGGTGGACATGGTAAGTAATCCTTCTGCGTCGGACGAGGTTCTTAATGACACCTTTGGAAACAGGCACCGTACGGGAGGATTCAAGAATCCCACGGACAAGATTGATTGGTCTATTCACCATATGAAGTGATGGAGGTCTCTTTCATCGCTGTGTTTACTGTAACATTTCAATCAACTCGTCAGTAACGGGTAACGGGACCTTGAAAATCGACGAAAATGAGGGGTTGTAACGCATAACTGAGGGAGGTGACGAATTTTTCCCTCCGTTACAACAAAAAAATCACCCAAAAAAGGCAAATTTTCGTCGCCTCCGGCGAAATTTTGACTGCTGTAACGGGTAATTTCCTCAAGTGACAATGAAAAAAGTTCGTCAGGTATGTAACGGTAACGGAGGGGTGACGAATTGATTGAAATGCTACAGTATACTACGTACCAATTCCTTTTCTGCTCGTACTCTCTCTACACGCTTGTGATAATTGTACCATAAAACAGAATATGTGACCTTCAATGTTCCGTAGATCAGGACGGTTAAAGACACCGTCTTGTTCAGAAGCGAAAGGTTAGAGAAACACGAACAAACATCTCTTTTGCTTCCTTCACAATAGACGTAGCAATGGATTCTTCGCAGAGGTATTTAGCCATGTTCCCTCTGGTGTCTTATTTGACTCTGTGAACAGACCCTCTGTCATGGACCTCACTCTCTTCTGCTATCTTGTTGGCAACAGCACTCTTTTCTCAGTTTGCATCTCAAGCTCGCGCACCGTTGACCATCTCAAGAATGCGATCAAGCGGAGGCGGTGCAATTGCTTGAAGGGTATTGAGGCTGCTGAACTCGAACTCTTCAAGGTTTCTATCCCGAGTGGAGGTGATCTCGCACAACAGGTGGAGGATGCAGTAAAAGCGGGTAAACCCATAGACCCGGCAATGAAATTAATCGAAATCTTTCCTGATAAACCACCGGAAGAGACAATCCATATTGCGGTGAAGCTACCCGGTAAGTCTTTTGCATTTAGTTCATTCTGCCTTACTTAGTCTCTAATCGTCTTCAACGTATAACCTTCTCATGCAATGCAATCCGACGACGCAATACACGAAAATGACCTGTCCATGATATACTCCTACAAACAACAACACCTCTCCTTCCGTGCACGTAGCAATGGATTCTGTTGGGCGCTCTATGCAGAAAAGAAAGAGGTGTTTAGCTATGTTCTCTCTAGTGCCTTATCTGACTCTGTGAACGGACCCAGGTCTCCCTCTGTCATGAACCTTATCTTTTGCTGTCTTGTTGGCAGCAACACTCCTTTCCCAGTTCGCATCTCAAGCTCGTATACCGTTGGCGATCTCAAGAAAATGATCAAGGAGGAGAAGCCAAACGGCTTGAAAGAGATTGACGCCTGTGAACTCGATCTCTTCAATGTTTTTATTCCGAGTGGAGGCGACCTCGCACAAAAGGTGGAGGACGCAGTGAAAGCGAGTAAACCCCTGGACCCGACAATGGAACTACACGAAATCTTCCCTGATGAACCACCGGAAAAGACAATCCATATTGCGGTGGAGCTACCTGGTGAGTTTTTTGCATTTAATTCATCTTGCCTTACTCAGTCTCCAATCTTCTCCTGTCTTAAATGTATAACCTCATGTAATGCAATCCGACGACACAACATGATCACGCTATACGAAAACAACCTCTTCCCGTTGATGCCCTGCCTGCCCGCAATATGGATTCCTACACCCGACAACACCACACCCACCCTCTTCATGCATGCACGCACGTATCCCTTTTCATCCGAAATCCAATCCGACAACATAATTCATGATCATGGTCATGCTACCTCACACCCAACATTCCCCAACGACGATAGCCTCACAGGGACAGGATAGCCGCCGGAATATCTTAGAATCGGCAGCGCATCGAGAAGCACCCTCAACTGCCGCCAAATTAAACAAATTACGAGCCGTTCAGAATATTAATCATCCCGGTGCCATCTTCAATCACCGTCCTTTGGAGCTGGCTGGGCCACCAATCACGATATACCATCCAGTTTTCTCAAAGTTCCTTCGTTCAATGTCTGTTCCTACGGAAACCCTTGAATTTACCGACATGGAATTGGATAAAGCGATGTATCTCACCACGATAGCGACTAAATTTTACGACCACGAGGACGATCGGAGGGACGCCATTTATGAAATCCTGGAGGGTTTTGTTGCCGACATCACTATAACGTGCGGCAAAAGCAGCACACATTTTCAGCTGGCGCTTTCATGCGGACCAAATGCCCTCTGATGGCAGGCATCGAAGCCTATCCCAGCTTTCTAGAGGTCAAAAATGAGATAGGCGAGGGGGGTTCAGATCCTATTGCTCAGGCCGAATGTGATTATGTCGCAGTCGTTACCTCGGATGAGGTAGGCAGTTGAGTGTTGTTCTTACAATGAGTTTGCAACTGATTTTCTGCTGAAGTATACTTCCATTCGAAAAGCATGCTGCTGCCCCAGCCTTCTTATTGGGATAGCGCATCAGGAAAAACCTAAAATCAATATTTGTCCCTAATTTTGCACAACCGGGCTAGACTGCATTATATTCGGTCAGATCTTGCTATATGTTGCAAAACTTGGCAAAACTGCTATATACTTTTGCTGGATTTACGCATATTTAGACTAGTTAAAGAGCTGGTATATATGTCTATCACTGTCTGTATTTACGAAGAAGGATTCACAATTTTCCAGCACGGTACTGCTGGTCCAGTTTCTAGGTGCGACGCGTCCAAATCTGGGCAGTAAGTGTACACTCCTAACCAATCGGCGTACGTCTACAACGCTGGATAGACGACCACCCTCGACATTGCAGCGAGATACTTTGTAGAGGCCATTATTTCTATCACGTTGCAAAAAGGGTGTAAACCACTCCACATAGGCCATATGTAGAGGCCGATCTTTCAGAGGTACATTCTTAAAAAGACTGGCCGAATCTTTTTTGGAAAGTGAGAACACAACTTTCACTTGTACCACACGTAAATCTGTTAATATGTATCAGCGTATTGTCTGGTGAGGCAGGAATCACTCATACCTTGTGTAATTGTTTCTCGGGCATAGGAGTCATTCACTTGTAAAAGTGCAGTGTCGAAACGTGCTGCTACCAATTTGCCATATTTGTCAGTTCGGCAAGACTGCGCATGAATGCTGTCAGCAGTAGTTATCTCATTGGTAAAGAAATCTTGACGTAGAAACTTGATCCGGTGGTATACTGAGACTGATGAAATGCCGAGAAAATGAAAGTCTACCTCATCTTCGAAACGAGGACCAGTAAGCTGAGGCCTCTCAAGCTGTACACAGAAACGGGATAAGGCATCCCTGAAAAATACGGCACCATAATCCTCCATCACCTTTGTGATTTTGAGTGAATGGATAGAAGGATGCTTCGACATTTTGAGTATGCGATTCGTATTAAGACCAGGGGGAATCCAATGCGACATGAGTGTTCGTTGATGCCCCTTTTGTATCTGAGAGATATATGCGTCATGCCGTGTGACCTTCTCTTTTCGTTCCAACCATTTTGTCATCTGAGGGTATTCATCTTTGTGGTTGGTAGCACGATATGCGTTTTTGGCCAGGTCTATGTGTAGGCGCTCGGTATATTCAGTATTGAAATTATCAAGAGACCCAAGTTGTTTCACAGTTTCGACGTAATGATTCATAAAATGGATTTTGGGTATGTGAAAGTTGGACCGGACACCCAGCTCAATGAACACCGATTTGTTGTCATGGAAACGCTGCAGTGCGTCCGTCATGAGAGCCAAAGTAGAATCTGAATGGACAGGGTATCGAGACAAGAATAGAAAATCAAGGAGACCCCGCAGACAACGCAAGACACGGGTATTAGACCTTCCACCAGGTAAAGGATAGGATAGGATAGGATAGGATAGGATAACCGGCACTGTGGACCCATTAAGGATGCGACCGGGTTCCACGCAACACACAGGGCATCAATGTGTGCCGTGGGCACCCAACCGCAACATCGCTATGATATTCACCCATAGAGTGAAGTCGCACGACATCATGGTTGAGCACGAATTCAAGGAAACAGAGAGTCATATTACCAACATGTACATCACACAGTAAAGAAGAAAAGCAGAATCAGGAATACATTAGAGGGGGGGGGAACCATACCCTGCGAGAATCAAAGATACATTCCACATCGTATATAAATTTAGCCACAACTGGAAGTAATGACTCGTCAAACAGAATACGCTCCATGAATGCTCTAGTCTGCAAATTTCCTGTCCACATCGCAAAGTCCGGCATTATAGTCGATATAGAGTCCAACCACCCATGACGACGATCAACAAGAGCCGAATGCAACGAACAGCACAGCAGAGCATGAAATTCATCCTCAATAGCATTACACCCGAATCTGCATAATCTCCATTCCCGTGGGATATAAGGTTGATAACGCCTATCCTTATGACGCAGGACTTCAACTGCAAGGGAGTGACCTGAAGAGATGAACCGCATATAAGCGCGCCTATGTTTCGGTGTTGTGATAACAGTATGGTAGGCACGAAATACGATCACACGTTGAGGCAAAGCCACACCCTTGGAGTTGTACTCGACACGACTGCTGAGTAGATGACAGCGAATTGAACCCTGAATAAAAGAATGTGCTGAGTCTTCCCAAGAAGCATGCAATTTAGAGACAATCCCCTCTATGCCCTCACGACTTGAAAGATCGGTAACTGAGCATCGAACTGGAATGGGAAGTCTTGACAATGCATGAACCAAGTCACCCACAAGGGATGGGAAGCCACGCCGGACCAGATTGCAGGCATGGATATAAGCACATTTCGCCAAGTGACAGTCAGGGCAGGACACTGCATACTCTGCATAACCCAGTGCAAGTTCCAAACGTCGATATCGGATAGGGAGAAGCCCAGTTTCCGTGAACAAGATTGTAAGGATAGAGCGACTATTAAGCCCTAACAAGCGGCGCAAGAAGGTGTTTTGCACGGATTCAAGTTTCTCGAGCAAACTATCATCAATGTCAATAGCAATCTCGCAACCAAAACACAGATGTGGATCAATGCGTGCCATGTACAATTGAATACCTTCTTTTGGTGGAATACATCCGACCATGGGAAAAACCGCAAAAGTAGCTCTAGCCACGTTCCTAGCCTTTGATGCCTTCTCGGTGTAGTGCCGAGCGAAGATGTAACGATGTGTAGATTGAAACCATATGCCAACATATTTGTAGGCAGCCACCAAGTTGATAGGACAGTTGTTGATCACCATGGGAGGTACTCGGCTCGGTAATTTGCCGAAAATCATCCATTCTGTCTTGGTGATGCTAATTGTCATAAAATTGAGGCTGCACCAGGTATAGAAGGCATCGAGTTTATCTTGAAGAGCCTGAGCTGACATTGAGAAGACGACAACATCGTCTGCCTGTTCCGCATGCGAGATGGATACGGAGCCAAAGCAAACATCTGACGAATCGAGTGGAATCTCAAGATCTGCGAAGTATAAGTTCCAAAGAACAGGCGATGCAGTGTCCCCAGTGAGAAGTCCAACCAAACTCTTGAATTCGTCAGTGACAACGTTATCGTGGCGTACGACATAAGACATGCGTTGATATAGCATTCTTAGCCAGTCAAAGATCGGACCGGACATACCGCTCTGGTACAATTTGACCCATAGCGTAGGGAGATCCGTACTTGGAAACGCATTCTTAAGATCAATGAACGCCGCATACAGCTGTTGACCCTTCGATCTGGCCTCATCAATTGCAGTTCGCAAGACAAAGGAGTTGTTATGTGTTCTGTAATGAGCTCGAAAGCCATTCTGCGAGTCAGGAAGGATGTTATAGTCCTCTGCCCACTCACGGATTCGACTGTCAATAATGGAAGTGAACATTTTGAGCAGACAAGATTCGAGCCCTATAATCCGATAATTGTCTGCCACTTCTGGAGCCAGGCCACGCTTGAGGATGCCCACTAGAACCGTATAAAGCCACCTCCGAGGTGCATCCATATCATCAATGCATTGGTTGAAAAGAGCTGCAAGAACCTCGTTTGGGATACGCATAATGTCCTTGTACGCCAGTAAGTCAATACCTCTCGCGCTCTTAAGCTTTTTTCTGAGCTTAACTTTAGCGGCAGCGACGTCATCGACTGTGACAGGACGAGAGAAAGACGCATTCCGCGATCGGTCAGCTGTGTGTTGAGGAATGGACGCAAGCTGGGTTTCCCTGACTTGTAGGCGATCCAGATCGAAATGCGCTGGCATATCTGGTGGACGGTTTAAGCGCTTCTCAAAGACCTCTTTTAGTTCATCAGCAGACACAGGAGTAGGACGAGATTTAGGATCTGTCCAGTCCCGTATCAGCTCCCAGAACTCCCGAGGTGTAGAACATTGCAAAAGTTTCTGTAAATTCTCTCGCTTTGAACTTCTTTCCCTAGCACGACCCCGGTGGTTCGTATTAGGCCGAACGGTGTCATCTTCATCATCATCAATATCGGGGTCTTCAGGCAGATCATTAACAGCGTGTAATTTAGGTGAATCCTGCTGAGGCAATCTAGTTGAAACTTTAGGGCAATCGAGCGGTGAATTTGCAGGGACATATTGCCACGCTGGAGACGGGGTACTGGGCGGATTATACACATTACCGCTGACATTCTGGGCTGTGGATCTAGCCAACGCTCTCGCCTGCTCTATATGACCATTCTTTGACGAAGACTGAATAAACTCAAATTCTACAGGTGCAATACGCTCCTGTAAGATAGAGCATGCCAGTTTTAGGATATCACCATGAACAGAAGACCAACCACGGCTGGCCTCAGCACCTAGCCAGTAGCAGAATGTTCGAATGACATAAGTAGACGAGGACGCAATGATGAGTTTCCTATCCGGCGACTTTCGGGCCAAGTCCAGAGATGCCAGCACAGCCAATAGGAGAGCACGATTAGCCGTTTGAGCACCCAAGAAAGTGTAACCCAAGTTGTCCACACTGTTTCTTCCCCAAAAGACGGCAAACGAGGAAACACGTGAACCATCTCTAATCGATGAGGAAGACGCAATATAGACTCTCCAAGGTGTGCCGTTAACCAGGCATGGGCCGTACAGTTTTGCAATCTCGTCGGCAGTCGTCAAGGCTGATTTTGCAACAGTAGTAGCCATGAGATCTAACGCGGTCGCAGGTCCCTGGAGTTGGAAGGTAGTAGGAACAGGAAGGTTCTGGCATGGAGCTGTATCTTCAGCAATTGCCGGAAGACTCAGCGAAAGGACATCATGATCCGATAGATTGCAGGGGATGATAGAAAAACATGGAACCTGTAGGTGTGGAATAAGCGACTCAGATACGAGTGCGTAGTCAATCACTGAAGACCCGTTGTGCTGATGGGATGTAAGCTTTCCAGCAATTTCACCCTCAAATTTTGTACCGTTAAGCGGCACCAGCCTGAAGTCGTCGCACAGTTGCAGAATCCATCTGCCTCTCTCGTTCACAACAGGATCAGAGGATACGCGGCGATACAAATCATTCTCAGGCACCAGGTTACCAGTTCTCCCATTCAAATCACCCAATACAGCGATATGCTTTCCTGAGAGGAAACAATGCATCAGGACTTCCTCAACACGTAGGATGGGGTCCAGGTCGGTGTAGTCCTCCCAGAAAGAACCAGAAGGCAGCACATACGCCCCAACCACCACCAAATCAGTTCCTTCGATAACGATAAGATCAGGAGCGCACAAGTCATTACGGATCTCTAGTCCTAAAGAGGACCGTAACAATGCCACAACACCACCGAAATTGCGTCGAAACCCAGGACGATCGGGTCTCGGACATGAGAATATGGAATAGCCCACAGGGATTGGAAGTGAATCTTCTTGACCAGGGCGGAGAAAGGTCTCTTGAAGCACAATAATGTCATACTGTTGGATCATTGAAAGGAAAGTGGGATCTCGCAGTTTAAGAATCAGATTTCCATGTATATTCCAAGCCAGTAATTTAAGACTAAACCATAGAAGTAATATAAGAGGATAGAAGGGGTATGCAACACGACAATGTCTTACCAAGACATGTTATTAATACCATTACTGCCAGCGGCAAAAGTGAACGGGTAGGTTGAAGTAGTGATGGGTATAGAGATATCTTCCATCGAGACACCTGAACTAGCGGGTCCACCAACACCAGAGCCTCCACCCAGGACCGAAATATCAACGATCGAGGCAGACTGATTCGAGGAGGGACTCATGACTTTGGTGATACGAACACTCCAAGGAAAATTGCTTTTGCGAAACGTCTGGAAGAAGTCCGTAGCAAGCAGTGCACTCGAGAAGCGGACGGAGATAGAGTTTTCTCGATCCTTAGTTTTCCAAGCTCTCCAAACTTTTCCATTACGCCAACCCAGCTTCTCGCATACAGAGTTCATAATCTGGATAGCATTATACTTCATGGTGTCGCAGTTCATAAGCATAATATCCGTGGTCTCAAAGTCCTCATCATCAGACCAACGGCGTTTGGCAGGGATGGCGGGAGGAGGAATGGGAGGAGCCGACAATAGGTGAGAATTAGAAGCCGCATTCGACACAGCACCCATTCCACTAGAAGCAGTCGCAGGAGAGAGGCTGTGACCGGGAACCGTAGAAGTGATGTGAATAAGCTTTGTGACCGACTTTGAAAGGTCACCGATAAGCTTCTCATGAGACTTCACAGTATTGTAGAGCTGCACGAAGAGGGAGTTTGAAACCAAGTCATTACTGGTTGCGGAATGGGAGACAACGGAGTCAATGCGGGACCGGAGCATTTCATGGTTAGCAGTAATCGAGTCTGTATGCTCCTTCACGCTGACACGAAGGCGGTTATGTAGTGCGAGAGTCTCTGCAGAACGGGTAGCGATGGATTCAACCTTAGAGGCCGCTTCACCGGATACCTTCTCCAAGAACGCAATACGATCACGGACAGCATCCAACTTCAGCCCCAGGTCTTTCTCAACATGAACAATAGACTCCGCCAGTTTGGGAATACCATCGTTGATTCTAGTCCTGAACGCAGCTGTATTTTCCGAGGGAGCAGGGGTTTGGAAACCTAGTTTATTCATGAGATACGACTCCACCTGAAGAGTTATAACTCACCAACACGGATCATAACATCTCTGTCAGCAGAACGCAGGATAGGTGTGCCACTAGATCCGGCCTCCTTAGCATTCTCATCAGACACAACTTTCCCTTTCCCTTTACCACCGCGCTGCGGTCTCTTCGAATTCGTTACACTCTCGAAGGAAGCGGAGGTTTGAGCAGCGAGAGAACGAGCATTGGAAGCAGGAACATTCAGAGTGGTATCGATCTCTGAGATAGACCTCGCAGTATCCGATTGAGTAAGAACACAGTCGAGGATAATCTCCTCAGCTAAAGTCGGAGTAGGGGAAGCGGCACGAAGCGACATAAGGGTATCAAGATCTGGCAGAGATGAGGCAGTAGAATCCAGGCCCAAAGAGTCCAGGGTATGATTAGTGGTCGTTTTCTCTGCCGCAGTTGAAGGTAAGTCCGGAAGCATCTCGAGCAGGTAGTGTGATACAGTGACACCCTACATAGGCTGGACTTTATACATCTCCCAAGAAAAAGGGGGGGATACACCACTTGCTAGCGGAAAGGAGGAGGCAGCAATAGGGTGCGGTAGGGAGAGGTGCCATTTAATGAGAAGGACAGGATTTCCGAGCAAACATGGAGGAAACCAACAGAGAAACGCATCATCATTCAAACACGTGATCGGACATCGGTAATAAAATCCTTGGCAGCGGCACATTGACAGGCAACCGCCAACAGGAAGACACATATACAAGACCAGGGGCATATATTCGGACGATGATAAACATGATAATGCTTCAGAGTGATACACTAAGAATAGCTATTACAGATCGGCACACAATTCCCCATTCAGAGTAAACCAGGGGGCTCCTAAGGACAGGATAGTCATTGTTTCCACCAGTAAGAGGGGAAACGAACCCCGAGAGTTCATTCCGTAGTCCAACCTGACATTGAGCCCGACGATGGCGCCTGGGGTTATCCCCCTAAATGCTTCGCGAGACCCATTATTGTACAGTGAGCATACAGAAAGGAAGTCCGAACCACTCTCGGGTGGTATAATATTCGGCGACAAGAGAACTTCGCTAGTATCCGATACATTGACAATAATGTATGGCCTACCGAACTCGGATCCAATCAAGCATACCAACGAGGAGTCATGGGTGAGGATCTTCCCAAAAGTCAGCATAAAACATTCCTCCACATTTGGCGCTGGATAGAGGAGCAGCGACATGCGGTTTGAACACAGATGAACCTAGAGTGCCAGTCAAGCGACCGGCATTCCAAGGAGCAGAATGGTGACATACTTTGCCATCGTCATCTCTAACACAACAACACACCTGCTCAATCTGAGCACTGAAATTCCACGAGGACATCGAGGATAGAAAAAGCGGAATGACGGTCAGCAAGCTTCAAGCTAACTTAATAGACAATAACATAGGAGTAAGCAATCGGGAGAGTCGGAAGTGATACCCTGAATAGAATCATAGTCAGACAGGAGATGAAAACCGCCAAGCTCCGGTGCTCACGGCATGAGACAGTGACGGACAGTTGAGAAGAGGCCAACGACGACGACCTCGTCCAAATATCCATTATGTCCAAAAAAGACATTCGTAGAAGCATAGATGAACAAGGAGACCAAAATAGCAAGGGTGTAATGAGAAACATCCACCAACCAGTAACCGTTCCGGTACACCGAACCAGAAACAACGGCCAGTGAGAAGCGCAACTGGAGACCAAATTCCCTGCCAGAAGAATCCTGACACCCAGCAGAAGTGCCACTAATGAAATAGTAGCAACTCGGAGCAGAAATGGCGAGAAGGATATCATTGGGCATAAGGGGCCTCTCTCACCAAGAAACCCCAGCGAAACCTACACCCAATCACTCTCTAGGACAAAGAAACAGTCGCAATACACCCGGAATGTCATATCAAGCATTCCTATGGGAGATGCCCTGCTTTCCATTAAGGAGTGGGGTTTTTAAAGGCTCGCGGGAAATTCGATGATGGTGGTTCAGGATCAGGGGAGTTCTGTATCCGCGATGAGGCCAAGTAAGAAGTGCGAAATTTGGTCATGTTCTTGACCAGTGACATGGGACAGGGTAGCTATTCCCTTCATGAAAATACGTATATTGTGATTAGGAGGGAGTCGACGACATCGGGCATCAATCTCATGAGCACCGTAGACTTGAATAATCCACAGCTTCATATGCTTGAGGACACCCTGATATAGCTGGTGAAGAAGATCTGGCGTAATGGAGACGAATACATTTGAATAGGGAAGGTCTGCCCAGAAGGGCTCAAAAACAGGCTTCATACCGGCATCTTTGCAGGCATGTACAAAAACGGAGGCACCTGCATCAATCTTCTGGAGAGCTTCCAGAATAGAAGAGAGATTTCGCAAAGGATGGGGTTCTGTATTCTCTCCAATACGTTGACGTGGAATTGTACAGTGTGGACAGAAGCCAGATATCCCGCAAGTGACGAGAATCTGTTCTGGGTAGTCTGCAATGTACACGGCAAAAATAGGGTGTACAAGGCGGTCAACTCCATTGCCACTTGTCATGATAATACCAAAGGCGCCAGGCTCCCGCAAAGGCTTCGTTATATGCCGCATACAGGTGTGAAACAAGTTAGCAACACATCTTCTGCGAGAAGTGACAGATTTGACATGCTCCAAACGAGAGGCCGGAAGATAGCCCAGAAGAACATATGCCCGCTTTGATGGCTTGCGCCGGATTTCCTTTGGAATATTGCCAAGTGTCATGTAGACAGGATAGGCTGATTTGTTCCGAAAGAGCGTAACTTGTGTTTTGTCAGAAGAAATGATGAGTGGAGCAATGGTACGGCCAGGACCAGCATTACTCTCCAGCGTTTCCTGTCAAAATAAGTCAAAAATTGAACCAATACAATGCTAATACGTACCTGGGTAGACCACCACCAACTTCCTGTGTGCATATCATGGTACAGCTGTTCAGTACATGATTCGTCTTCAAAATGTCGTTCTGGTGCAAACTTGAGATACGGGGCAAATTCCGCATCACGATAGAGAGCTTTGACACACTGCATAATGTCCCGGAAGTATACATCGAAAGCTTCGCCTTGGACTATGACCTCGTGTCGGTGGAATTGCGGCCGACCCGGAAGATCATTGTCAATAATTTTGTTGAGTTCACCTGCGCTGCCATAGGACAAGCCCAATTTTTGTGGTACCTAGCAACTGCTATTAATTCCAAGTTACACAAATCATCAACAAAACTTACACCATCAATTGCGAGCAGCTCAGTTAATGCTGTAGAGCTCGGACCCCGCAGCTTTGCCCATTTGGCAACTCGCCAGTCTATTTCTGATGTGAACGGTGCCCAGATATTTGGACTGTGCCCGAAATGTTGCGCATATGAATCATGTTCACTAATAAAGGATGTTTGTGACATCAGTGGTGCTCCAGCATTTACGCCCGGATAGCATTGGATGTACGGCTCCCTTGCGGGATTGGACTGAGGTGGTGGTGCTATGGTTGGGAGGACAAGAGGTTCATTTGGTAGTTCAACGTCAAAACCTGGTGACCCGGCTCGTATCCAGTATTCTGAGTCGTCAGCTTCTGGTTCAGCCTCCCAGTAGTATCCCCTCCTGTCTCATAACCATCATCAGAATTGTTGTCGTCAGAAGTGTCGTTGGCGGATTCATCATTAAACGAGGGAGGTACATTTGGATCTGTCATATACATGGTGCCACCGTCGACGGCGATGTCATTGTCGTCCAGGGCACTGTAGTCACCAAAATAGTCACCAATTCCATCAATCAGCATAAACTCGGTACTTCTCTGTGCTCCAAATCCACGCAATAGGTTGTCCATAGTGCGAGGGTCAAAGTCTGGTTTCTCCAATTCTAATTTGGCTGCATATGTACGACAAGCTTCATTTTGAGTTTTTCGGAGATGTTGAGTGAAGCCTGCTCCCGCACTGAAAGATTTTTGGCATCCTGGGCAAACGGTGGACATTGAAGTAGACAACGAGGACAACTTGAGTTTGCGTTTTCAAAAAGTAAAAGAATATTACTGTACAGGGTCATTGCTTCGATGCAACGGCAGTAGACGGTAAAATGCTGAAACACCACCTAATGGTGACCGTCTTGACAAACTGTGACCTTTTGTCCAGTAACCATCATGACACGAAATTCTCTCCCGCCATCATCTCCCCCAAATCTCCTCAACCTTCTAAAAAAAGCACGCATGCAAAATCAAACCTTATCTGCGACACCTTCCAGTGAGCCTGAAAAATGTGAGTTAGGATTTGGTGGCAGATAGTTTGACTCTGACGTTACAAGTGCCGCCAAGGACTGCAAAAGTGGATGCACTTCGTAGAGGTAAGATACTCAACCGTAACATATCATATCAACTTACTTGGCATCAGTTTCTAGCAAACGAGGGTCTGGAGCAACTGATCCTAACCCAAATGCTGCAAAAAAGAAAAGGACAGCTCCAATTGTCAAATAACAGGTATGGAAAGGCCTGTGTAGGCAGCAAGGCAGTGGCCTCCTTGAACCTACCTGGGGATTGAGAGTTAGAGCTGAGGCGAATAGACGATAGAGGTTCTCTGTTAAGAGTGCTAGAGTTACAGGATAACTACTGGGGTATTTATACTAAGTAACTACTGTAAGTATCATATGATTATCAGCATAAGGCTGTCCGTATCAATATGTACCGGGTGTATGTGGCTATTCTACATACTACAACTGTTCCATCAGAGTGATCTGATAGAAGATGTGTTGCCACATAAATGTGGCAATGCGTTGATGGCATCTATAGAAGCGCCAATTCAACACTCCCCCTTGCTAAGCACCACGGTAGTGTGTGCAAGCATAGGTTGGCGCTAAAAGCAGCCAGGATTAGTCTGAGTAAATTTCAAGGCCAAGTTGCGCTCTAAAGCGCTCAAACTTCAGTCTGCCTAGATTTTTCATGAATAAATCTGCGGGATTTTTGTCACCATCAACAAAGTAAATTTTGACAAATCCTTTGTCCACAACCTCACGGATGTAGTGATACCGAATATCGATATGTTTCGATCGTTTTTCAGTAACAGGATTTGAGGCGATGAAAATCGAGCCTTGGTTATCACCGTAGAGTGGAGTGGCATTTAGGTTAAAACCTAATTCACTCATAAGAGTCCGGATCCAAACAACTTGGCGACTACAATCACTGAGTGCCATGTATTCAGCTTCTGTTGAGGATAGGGCAATAGTAGTTTGAGCCCTTGATTGCCAACTGAAGGTACCGGATGCAAGTTTCAGGAAAAATCCAGTTTGGGATCGACGAGTAGTTGGGTCAGAAGCCCAGTCAGAGTCTGTGCAGGCTGTTAAGCCTATACCTTTTGTACCATCATATACAAGAGAGTAATTTCTTGTTTCTATGAGATAGCGGCAGATATACAGCGCTTTGTCTAGGTGTTCTTGTGATGGGTTAGCAGCAAATTGTGCTAACTTGGTAACAGCAAAGGCTATGTCAGGACGAGTGCCCAACATTATGTAGAGTAGAGATCCAATAATAATTTGAAATCTCTGGCGAAGTTCTGGGTCAACATCCAAAGTGTTTGGAGTTGGGTAGAAACCTGCAGGTAGTGGTGTTGGAGTGGATCTAGCATTTTTCATGCCACAGTGTTCAAGAACTTTCATAAGGTATTGGCGTTGATCTAAATAGATCTTGCCGTTTTTCCTTTTAATGTTCATGCGCAAGAATTCCTTGACATCACCAAGATCTCTGCATTCCCATTTCTTCATAAACTTAGCCTTTAGCTCGTTTACAAGACTCTTGTCTGATCCACAGAACAGAGTATCATCTACATATACCACGGCGATAACTTTCGAGCCATTTGGTGCAGTGTAGACAAATATTCCGGCATTGGAACTGATTCGTTTGAAGCCAAGGTCGTTCATGGACTTGTCTAAAGTTCGCCACCATGATAGGCCAGCTTGCTTTAGTCCATAAAGAGCTTTTCGTAAACGAAGTACTTTATGCTCTTGACCTTGAGCCTTGAAGCCCTCAGGCTGCTCCATGTAAATTTCCTCTTTGAGGTCGCCATACAAATAGGCGTTGCGTACATCAACAGCAGAGATATGCCATTTGAGTAACGCAGCTAGTGCAAGCATTAAGCGCACAGTCTCAAAGCGGACTACAGGGGAAAATATTTGGTCGAAGTCTAAACCTTCAACCTGTGAAAAGCCTTTACCAACGAGTCTGGCCTTTTTACGGCCATCTGATTTTTCATCAAAGACCCATCGATTTTTAATGACTTTCCTATCTTTAGGTCGGTCAGCGAGGTCATATACCTTGCGCTTGCGAAGTGCCTCAAGTTCTTCGCGGCAAGCATTTTTCCATTCCTTTTGCTCAGCTTTGGGTAAGCTTGCAATGTCTCGGAAAGTCCATTCGCGAATGTTACGGACTGGATTACGATTTTCAACAGGGACTGCATGCGAAAGCAAGAAGTTTATTAATTCTACTCCCCCTTCCCAGCATAGTTGTGCCAATTGTTCTTCAGGGTCTGATACGGGATTCTCAGTATCGTCATGGCGTGGAGGTGCAGAACTAGGTCCGGGAACCTGTTCTGGCTGAGCAGGTGGTGCTGGGTTTGTCGACTTATCCCAGGGTTTGTCATCACCAACAATCTCTTGCCACTGAGATGGGTCATCCGTTTCCCGTTCAACGTCTAGAGGGTTCCGATTATCACCATAGACATTATCAGGCTTTTGTGAAGAAGGGTTCCTAACACGCGATGATCGCCTTGGTGGACCTGAAGGTTGATCCTTCTTTTTTCTACCTCTCGGCCTTTCCTTTCTAGGTGGCGGAGGTGGAGTAAGTGGTCTCGGCGTTGCCGGTGGCGTTTTAGGCGGACTCTGTTCCCTAGCGTTGTCATGCGGAGGGTCAGGTCTCCTTGGAGAAGGGTTATCGCGTCGTCGAGTAGATGGTGTAAAATCATCATCACTGTCATCGAGCATCGTAGGAGGAATGTCGTCCTCGTGATCTTCCTGATCATTTGGAGGTGAGATAGGAAGTCTCTTTGAACCACGTTTCTCATTTTTGCATCTTGGGAATAGAGATTCCTCAAAGATAGCATGAGATGAAGTGAACACAACATTGTTCGGACTCCGCATGAACCTGTTTCCGTGACCTCCTGGTGCAACACCAATATAGGTCATTAGTTCGGATTTAGGAGAAAATTTATTCTTTCGAATTTTAGCTGGGATATGTACATATGCTCCACAGCCAAAGACTCGTAAATGGTCAATACGAGGTACTTCTCCTTCCAAAAGTTCATAAGGTGTCTGCCACTTAAGGCGACGTAGTGGTGTCCGATTGTAGATGTGAACAGCTTGTTCAATCACAAATTCCCACCAGGAATCAGGTATGCATGCAAATATGCGCATAGCATCGGCTTTGTCCATCATAGTGCGCATAAAGCATAGTGCGCATAAAGCGCTCAGTGCGGCCATTCTCTTGTGGAGTGTAAGGCGCACTTCTAAGGATTTTAACCCCTTTTTCCTCAAGTAAATCGAGGAAAGCTTTAGACTTGTATTCTCCCCCTTCATCCGACATCATTGCTTCAACTTTGGTTTTATATTGAGTTTCAACCATAGCAAGGAAGTTTCGGGTAGCATTAATTGCAGAACCTTTGGATCGCAAATTGTAAGTCCATGCTCTTGAAGTATAGTCATCAAAGAAGACTATCACATATTTGTACTTGTGGTACGACAATGTGGGGAATTCTTTCAAGTCTGTGTGGACAAGCTCGAAAGCGCGTTTAGCACGCAAGTTTGATCGGGGAAAATTGCGTAAAGGCAATTTACCTTCCAAACATCCTCGACAAAGCGGATTGTCGTTAGGAATAGAGATTTCAGGGAAACCTCTAGTATGGTTCTTCATATGGCGAAGAACCTCTTTGGAAGGATGTCCTACACGTTGGTGTAGAAGATCGTAGTTCAAAGAATAAGTAAAGCCATTGTCACAGACAGTGTGCAACTGTTGCTTTGAATGTCTCAGCCAATACAAAGTATCTTGTGAGAACAGTTTAACAAATGAAAGGAACTTTGTTCCTTTCTTGTCTTCAAGAGTAATATGTTCATTAGTACCATGACTCTCGTAGCCATCATTTAGGAGTTGTCCTAATGATATGAGGCGTTGGTTTAGATCAGGCACATAATATACAGGATCAAGTTTGTAAACTTTGTTGTGCTTTTGGATCAACACCGTTCCTCTTGCTGTAATTTGTGTAAACGAATTTGCAGTCTTTAGAGGTATTGGTTTTTCAAGTTCTTCTATATCAACCAGGTCATCCTTCATAAAAGTGAAGTGAGATGATGCTCCTGAGTCTAGAAGCCAATGATCCATGGTAAGCGAATCCATGTATTTTTGGAGTTCCTTCTCAATATTTTTCTTTCCCTTACATTTAGAACACTCAGCAAAAGGTACGTTGTGTGCGCAAGGAGATGAATAATATTTATTAAGTACATCCGGTAGATTAAAATCTACCGGTACAGAGCAACGTTCGTATGAAATACTACATCTCTCTATCCTCGTCATCGCTGCAGGTGAATGCGCATTAGACAAAGTGTACTGTTTAGAATGAGAAGGTACTCGCCTGTAATAGACACTATGGTCATCAAAACCGGTGGCCTCGGCAATATCCTCGTCCACGTCCGACATTGAACTGAGAGAAACCCCCTCGTCCGACAGACTGCGGTCGTCGTCGGCCCAAGTGATAGGCTGGTCCTGGCTCATTCTGCTCAACAATGAAGGAGTAGAGGGACCTGCGACGGGGGCATCCTCATCCTCGTGGTGATGGTACTCCGACATTTCGATGTCCTGAGTTCCATGGACGATGGGTTCGAGGACCTTGATTCGCTGAGTGGATGGTTTAACACCCAAGTCACGAATAAGATCAAAAGCGTTCTTCGTACCTGGAAAGAAGCCGTCAAAAGGCTTCTGTGTTTCCTGGAAGAAAGGCTTACGAGGGTCTGGGAGAGAAGCCGTAAGAGGAATTCGAGCAGCAGAGGCGACATGAGAGTGGCCATGGTCGTCATGTTGACGTCCCTTGCCTTTGCCTTTGCCAGCACGCTTGCTACAACCCTTCGAATTTTGGTTCCCCCCCTGGTTCGTAGTATCGTTGCCAGAGTTCTGGCGTTGCTGTTGCTTGAACTTAGGGTCCTCCCTCTTCCTCTTTACTGCAGACAGCTTCTGCGCCTGTTTACCAGTGTCCTTACGTTTTCCTTTACCAGTGCCTTCGAAGACCATGATAACACGGTTCTTGATTTCTTCGATGGTATATTTTTTGACACCATCAATGGGGTCAGAGGCTATATCGTCGATGATGGTTTTGTAGGTGTCTGGTAGTTTGGAGAGTAGGATTAGGACTTGGAGTGTGGCAGGGACTTTGAAATCCTTGTCAGCTGCCTCAACACGATGGAAGTGCATAATAAGGTCTTCAACGAAATTGGCAGGGTGGCTGTTAGCTGGAATCTGAACATTCATTGCTGATTTAAAGTCGTGAAGGATAGAGGCAACAGTAGGGTTGTCGTAAAGTTTCTTAAGTTCGTCCCAAGTTCCCTTTGCAGTTGTCTGGTCTTCGACTTTGGATGCAACTGCAGTAGAGAGACGAAGACGAATGGAACCTAGAGCCTTCATGTTTTTGTCTTTCCAATCACGAATTTCCTCCCTGTTAGTGGAAGCGGCAGCAGTGGCTGTAGCTTCAGCATAAGTCCTAGGGGATGGTTCAGCAGTGGTAACAGCGTCCCAGACGCCAGAGTGCATAAGGTATGCAGTCATTTGAGTAGACCAGTACTTCCAGTTGGTTGCATCGAGGGTTGGAAGGGTGTTGAACGTACTGTTAGAAGACATAGTTGATATATCTGGGGAAAATCATCTGTCAGCATTCATCCAAAATGCATAAAATAAAGAGTAAAAAATGCGACAATAAATGCGCAGAAAGACGGTGACAAGAGCCCCTTGCCAGTGTACGATATAATGAGCACAGCGCTAATAAGCAGCAGATTGCTCAGAGCTCCGCGCTAAAAGCAGCAGATAGCTCATCGTTGTCTGGCATAACGTCAAGCCCTTTAAGGTGACGACCAGGTGGGTGGAGTGCGCCGTTGGCAGCCCTTTAAGGCGCTCCTGACAGCGGACTCCGGGGCCCATAACCTGTCAAATAACAGGTATGGAAAGGCCTGTGTAGGCAGCGAGGCAGTGGCCTCCTTGAACCTACCTGGGGATTGAGAGTTAGAGCTGAGGCGAATAGACGATAGAGGTTCTCTGTTAAGAGTGCTAGAGTTACAGGATAACTACTGGGGTATTTATACTAAGTAACTACTGTAAGTATCATATGATTATCAGCATAAGGCTGTCCGTATCAATATGTACCGGGTGTATGTGGCTATTCTACATACTACAACTGTTCCATCAGAGTGATCTGATAGAAGATGTGTTGCCACATAAATGTGGCAATGCGTTGATGGCATCTATAGAAGCGCCAATTCAACACCAATGACATCTGCTGCTTTGAAAGTTTCTGTGAAGCAATCAGGTATATTGTTGATGCCAGCCATAATCGGACTTACTTATCTATTCCCAATACAGGAAATACTAGAGCCAATACCAGAGCCAATACCAGCAAGGCCACAGTTTTGCCCCAGGGCCTTAGTATTGATTTGGATGTCGATGAGGTAGGCATCACATCTGAAGTGTTCAAGGCTCTGAGTCCATTTATATGCCCATCACAGCGCCCAGTAATTCAATTGCAGGTCCCAGAACCCACAAAGCGAGGAAAGAAGAAGGTCTCCAAGGCTACTGGCCATGTGGTTACACCTGAAGCTCCAGGTCTTATTACTGATGTACGCAACTAAGTTCATTGTTTTGTGACATCTCTCATTAATGATATGCATAATGCAGCCTCTCAATCAAGGCTGGTCCGCTGCGACTCATATGACATTTCCAGAACCTGGGTTGCGGTATATTTCATTGACCAAGCAACCTCAGACATTGCGCAGAGTCATCAATGACACCATTGACATTGCCATTGGCATTGCCCTCTTTCAAGATGCCTTCCCTAAAACCGAAGCACAACGCCACTACATTCAGCTTGCAATGTCCGGTGCATGTGATAAACTTGGCCAGTCAGTTATATTGGATCGTTTTACATGGGACACTCGATACCGCGACTTTATCATTTCATGTGTGTGTATCAAGTATATTTATATCTATGTCTGCTACTATACATGCTGTCCTATTCTTATTTATAGGTGACCTCTCGAATCTCACACTTGAGAAGTGAAGTCAAGAAAGAAGCCGCAAAGGTGGTACCAGGCCTGTATGATCTCCTGAAACTCAAACCAGATGCACGCTCTGAGCTAGTGAAAGACCTGCTCAAAGCCTGCTGTTATATCTTTCCCCTCGGTGATGTATGTGTCGTTTGCATATCTATAGTATCTATTACTTACATTCCAGAAATATAGCCCTTGAAAACCTACATGGCGTAGACATCAGCCTATTTACATCCTGCTGTTTTGGCTGTTCTCAAGGCCTCATTTTGGAATGCTCAGGGACTTGGCTGACGTCTCGAAGGAACATTTCATTCTAGTTCCGAAGCTGATAATGCCAAGGAAATACCGCTGGCAATGTTGGGGCTTGTTGGCACTGCGGTATGCTTAAATTATTACGAGAATTACAAACTTACTTTATAACACCGTCTTTCCCAGATCTTTGCATCTCTGAAGGAGTATTCAAGTGGCGAGCATCAGAAAGAGGGATTTGAGGCTGCTGTGTTTCAGGAAGAATACAATAAACATATTGTATTCTGTCAGGAACGAATCATCAAGCCGGATCAAAGTGGACGACAGAAGTATCATAACTTGACAGCGAAATTATATCGAGAGGCAAGCAAGTAAGTTCCTCGATATAGCTGTTTTTGCTTGTGATTTCTGACTATATATCGTCATTCAGCACAACCTCGTTTGATGATTCTGATTTGCCGGACATCGATTTTGATGGTATGGAATAGTCTAGATGGTTTCTACAGTTTCTACGTTACTTTAGAATTCCGATAATAGTAATCAAATCAGTAATCAAATTTCCTGATTCACGTTGTGGTTCTATAAGAGTTATAGAAAAATCACGGTATACCAGGCAAAGTATCCTTGCAAAAACAACGCTATATACTGAAAATAGTCTTTGATATGTCTGCGTTGGTGCTAAATATGTCAAAATTTGGGTCGATATAAAAGAGGGCCAGAAAATGCAGCAAAATTTGGCAAAATTAAGAAAATTTCAAAAATCTGCTCTATTTAGCAGCATTTTGCAAAATATGGCCCTAATTTACATATTGGGTTTTTCCTGATGCGGGTCCAAATCTAACAGTCAGCGGTGCTGTCTTTACAGACCACTTGGTCTCCCAGCGTCTGACTGACTATATCTATCTCGGACTAGTACCTTCCTATGGTTCGCTGTCTAGTCCCCACGTCCAACGGATCTACCGAGTTGCTCAACTCATTCGAGCCCTCGAAGGAACCTTCGAAGAGCTCAGGAGCTTCTATATGCAGCTGAAACCTCTACCCACCCCAACCTAGTGATTCGTTCTGTTATCCCCACTTTGACAGATACTCTGTTGGGCACGAGAACTTTCAAATCACGTATCTCGAACATTTGTGCCCTGAATTCCCTAAAATGGCTGTCTTTAAGGCAGAGGCGAGGAACATTAATTCAGGGACAACCTGCGAAGTTGCGGTCAAGTCCACGTATTCTTATGGTAAAACGGGTCACGAGCTCCTGGCCAAGTGCGGTCTTGTCCCTGCTCTCAAGTACTGCCAGCGAGAAGATAGTGTTGGTGGTATGCTTGTCGTTGTCATGGACTGGGTGACAGGTGAATGTTTTTCTGGTCCAACAGAAGATGATCGGGTGATTCAGTCCTTGAGGACGGCTGTGAAGATACTACATGTCAACGGACTTGTTTTTGGTGACCTGCGTATGCCAAATGTGCTGGTGAATCGGAAGGAGAAGACTGTCAAGCTCATAGACTTTGATTGGTGTGGCCCTGATCTCTCTGCACGGTATCCTGTCACCATCAACTTGAACTCTGCCTTTTACTATATTCATTGGCATTCGGACACAAAGCGCGGGGGTCTGATTGCAAAAGCGCACGATGCCCATATGTTCCGTGTGCTCACTGATATGCAGCTTGACGATTGACAGTAACAAAGTTTTAATGGTAGCGCAGTAGAGTTTGTCTAGATTGTACTTATGTATGTCTGGTTTGAAACTAGGGATCAACTTAAAGCCTCATTTAGTATTGCACAAGTTTTGAATCAAGTTACTCATTATTGTTAACGATACAAAAATGATGAACATTGCCACTATTTACAGAAAATATTTTGGAACATGATGATATGAAGGAACATTCATAGGGGTCGAGAGACAGAAAGAGCTGAATTATGTTACTGATACTAAACACTTCATTCTCCATAATTCACTGATACGTCGCTTCAGATAGAATCCCTTTAAGTTTCAGTTCTTGGACCGTGTCCGGTTAATAAATCCTTCCTTCCTTGACGTACATCGCAGAAATCTTTTCATGGTTTTACATGTGTGCGATTTATTCTCGAGTTTTTTTTTTTTGCAAACAATAATAACTCGGCCTTAAAGGGCCTCGTTACAAAGCTGACATGCAGAATTAACTGCCTCCCGTCCAGTTTTGGTTGCTATTGGCATGGGTCAAGAGTCAAGACGTGCTACTCACCATTTACCAAGCTCTGGAGCTCTTAGTGTCTCAAGGATAATTTTTTGTTGGCAAACACTTTCATATTTCATTGTGGCGTCACCGCCTTTGAACTACAACGAGATGGTAGATCATTCTATCTGGATGTCCCCAAAGCTAACAAAAGTGATTTTCATGTTTGTCCTGACATAAACACCTGCCCTCTCCGTGTCGTTGTTGTTCTTGAATGCAACAACCTCCCAATTATTGCGGCTCCAGGAATCGCTGGCACCGGCTTTCATGACAAACCATTCATCACTGCCATTTGAATTGGAGTACTTGGACACGAAAACCTGGATGTCCTGCTTGCTCTTGTTGTGGACGATAATGCTTCCAGTCATCTAGAAGTTGAAAAGCAAGTGAATAACAGACATATTTTTGAAGATCCTACTAAGAAATGTACCTTTGTGTGAAGTTGATTGATAGATATGAATCTGTTAAAGTTGCGGAGGTGCTTTCCTTGCTAATATTCATGACAAGTGTGTCAGTACTCAGCAAAAACTATTGACGACTGGTTTGGATGCTTACAAACGGATGAGAAGACGAGTTCCTTGTCAATTTCTCGTCTTTCTCTCCAGATTTTATACCGGTAAAATCACCCTTGGACCCCTGGAATATTGTGCGTAGAGCAAGTTCCGAAGTGTGGAATAGAAGATATTGAATGTATACAACCACCCCGACATATACTCTTGGTTGATATCCAAGATCCGGGATCGGTATGAGCTTACCGACAACAGATCTGTTTCAATTTTTTGGGTATGCGTGTTGAACGGGACTGGCAGAAGCAGTTACTCTGGGTATCTCAGTCGGTCTACATTTCCGAACTTCTTGAATCATATCATATGGAGAATGTCTGACCAAGCTCTTGTTGGAATCATTGATTTACATTTCTATCAGAATTCATTTTACAGCTATTGTTCTAACCCATATGCTACACAACAGCTTTATACTTCTTGATTATCAGCGTAGTCATCTATTGTCATTTGCTGTACTACACCACAGGTTTTATTGTTCTTTGTTCACACTGATTTAGTTACTCTAGTATAAATATTAGGTAGAAATCATGTAGCACCTCATGCGATTGCTGTGAGCTCAAAGCAAGCGCAATACAGATTATACTCAGCTCTCTATTATGTGGTCCAAGACATAAATCTCTTATTCTTACACCATTGCATATTTCAATGGGCTTATTCTTACAGCTCTGTCCCTCTTCACCGCTGTGTTACTGACCTCGAGGATACCTCTACATCATCTCACTCTGATATCCCCTTGACCAAAAACTCTATAGCGACTGCTTCCAATGACACTACCATTTGAAAGTGTTTGAAACATATAGATGTTAGTTATCATTTTTGTCATGAACATATTCTATCTAAACATTTTTCTATCTCTTGGACTCCTACTACCAAGATGATTGCTGACATTCTCACTAAACCTCTTGCAAAAGATCTTCATCTTAAACACACTTGAGCTCTCGGTTTAGTTCTGCTAATGAGCCTGAAAAATGGCTAGGCTTGAAATTCCGCATTTTAAGGGTATTTTATGACTCTTAAGCAATGCAATAGTTTTACAAGGGCTATGGTGAGTCCAGAGCTGTTAGTCAAAGGGATGTACTTGTATATATCCATCCTTAAGACTTTAACAGAGGTCTTAAGAAACTGTATGGCATTTAGAGATTAGAGGAATTAGAGACTCACACGAGTCAATCCGCAGGTCAACCTGGATCCACAATGCAGGTACCTGTAAGCCAAAAAGGCATACCTGCCACTGGCCTCTGATCCATGGGAAACGAGTCAGGTATTTACCTGCGGGTCACAGGTAACCCATCATGACATATATACTGACTTTCTGCATGCATTATTAAGTCAATAAAATTGTGGCTATATTTTGTTTCTTCAATTAAAAATAGATCCCATGGTCTGATAAAAAATGCTCCAATTAATTAAAGAAAGCTGTTGGTGCAAAAGCATTTATTTCTTTATGAATCAAATTTGGTTGTATTTAGTGTTTATTGTGAGAAATATCAAAGTTATGCCTACAGTGGCCTATTTTGTTGTCTGTTGATATAGCTCTATAAATGAAAAATGTCACACTGGATCATAAAAGGTTATTTGTGCAAAAATATCCACCCATTTGTGAATAGATTTCAGCTGTATTTAGTGTTTATCAGGAAAAATACCAATGTTTAACTTGTTATGGCTGAATCGCTTGTCTGTTTGCATAGCTCTATAAACAAGAAATGTTGCAATTTATTGCAAGAATTGATTTATACAAAAGTATCCACACCTTTATGAATGAAAAGTTTCTGTTTTTAATTTTCTTCGGAAATAATACAGGTACCTGCCTGCTCAAGGGGACCCACTACCCGCTTCCGATCCATGGGAAACAGGTACCTGGATCTGCAGGTATTATTGCAGATCTACTTGCAGGTACTTGCCACTGACCGGGACTCGTGTGAGTCTCTAAGAGGAATGCTACCCACCCCTAGTCTGAGTGTGAAATCAAGTGAGATGACTATGGCTCTATATTGGGAACCAACTTATCATGGCTTGTAGGGAACACTTGACAAATTACGACCTTTTATCTTGCTCTTAAGGAGTTCTGAACAACTCTTAAGAAAATGCTACTACTCTACAAGTACATTGCCAACCCAAGGGAGAGTCTTAAAACGTCCTTCAGACCTATGTATCATTCCTAAGAAGTATTGCACAGAGTTGTAATGCTTAAGAAACTGATGCTAAGTGTGGCAACAAGTGAAACACATGTTGGATATCGGAGGAAATCTCGATCAAATCTAGGAATTCCTAAAAGAACATGATCAACAATGATCAACATGATCTGTGCAGGAATGACAGTTTATCCGTACTCTTATGACAGGTTGCAACGTCTTGAAGCAACTCTGTAACGATTGCTCAGTAATTCTACTGCCCTATGACTTTAGAGGTCAAGTAGGACATAGCAAACTATTCAAGATCAGAGAAACAAATCGACTTGCTTAAGGCACTCCCCAGTAACTGAAATAGAGTGATATATGTATGCTAAATAAGGAAAGTGGATTACTGTAATTAGTAGGAGTCATGACTGGTATATCTTGATTTACTCAAAGTCTGAGGGTCACAATATAATCGGACCTCGCGACCGAATCCTTATCCTGTGGTACCTTGAGTGTCTTGACCCTTAACCCAAGCCATATGATGAATACCATCACGGTAGGACCTTGTCTGATATCTGTCTTGCTGAACTACCTATCGGACTGGTTCATCATCCGGAATATCTATAATCCTAGTGCTGTACCATCACGATATAGCTTGGGAGCACCATCTTGAGTATCTTGAGTACCCTGGTGGTCGTTATGACCATAAGTTCTGGGTATAGGGTTTCTCTCCTACAGTTGATAGGGATATCTTAATTCCTGATCCATCTGAACTTCAGTAGTAGCTTCTGTCATTCTCTGGTACCTTGTTTTCAGTAGGTCGTGACTTACAACCCCTAAACATGTTGGTAGTTCTTTGTAGTCAAAGCTTATTGTGATTGAGCAGTCTTTCCTGGTGTATCTATCTCTTTAACCTGTCTCCTATGTGTTTCAGGGTAAGTCGCAATATAGGTCTTTTACTATTGGGTCTTGACTTATTTCTTAAAGATCACTCGCAATATAACTTATATCTTTATGTCACAATATAACTTAGGTCTTTGCTCGCGATATAAATATCTTGATATAACTCTTAACATTGCTCACAACTTGTCAAGTCACAATATAGCTTCTTGATGTAAAGTTGAGACTCTGAAGACATCTATTATAGTTTCTCTCACAGATGTTCCTGTTAAGTCCAGGCAAAGCAGATCCAGAGCGGATCTGCACCAGGTGGAAGTCTGGACAATAGAATGCGTATGAAGGGAAGCCGAAAGAATTGAACTGATCAAGCAGTGTTGCCGCAGTCAGGGCCATGACCCTGTTGGCCCTGGCCTGACCATGGACCTGCCCCAAGGTTCAGGTCCAGTGGCTGTGTTGGACCCGACCTGGCCCTCAACGTCCGGGTCGAGGGCCAGCTGCCAGAATATTTTGTGGACCGTGTCTGACCAGGGTCAGCCCTGGTCGGCCCTCGAAGATAGGTGTGTGCGTCAGTGTATCCAAATGAGGTAGGTAATTGATCAATACATTAGACTATAAATGGACTGAACTTCTGTCGTAGTATCCTTGCCTGTGAATCCAGTGCAGCTAGTGCTTTCAGAGGTCCGCTTGAAAAAATGGAACCCAGCTCCGATTCCAACTCTCCTCGTCTGCATCATGCCGGTGGGTGAAAGGGACAAACCAGACCCTAGCCTCATACTCAAGGATGGCGAGTCTTGTTCCCGAGCCCAAACCATCAAAGCCAAGCAATCTAAGGCTGCCATATCCAATCTTCCCCAAAATGACGTGGCTTCTGCACCCAGTATGTCAATTTTTTTTCGTTACATATATACACTCACTTGTACCCAGCTGCCAGTGAACAATGTGCTGTTGACGACTGCACTGGAGAACTCAAAGATGCCTCCGAAATCAACTTTTACAAGTCCGAAACAGACGACATTTCCCTTGGTGAATATATTTTTCTCCCTTTTTTTCTCTTTCTGACATATGCATGATTGCTCAGATGGTAGGAACCCAAAACGGAAGGCTCCAAGAGCTGGGAAAGCCATTGCTAAGTGACACAAGGTGACCAGTCCCTTTCCTCTCGTTCATTGTTTCTGACCAACCCTCAAAAGATTATCTCCAATGAGGATGGCAACAAGGACAATTTCGACAATGCAGAGTCTGACTCTGATATTGAAATGGCCAATGAAGCTGTGACAGAGCCAGAGGAGGATATAACTCCGGGAGAAAAACACTTTTTGCAGGCCCAGAACGCTGCAAAAGCTGAGCCGGTGCGTCTATTTTTTGACAGCCTTGGTATCGTGTCTGATATTTCACAGACCAGCCGCAAAAAAAAGTCAGCTGCTACCAACGACTTACGCTTGTGCTATGAGCCCAATTCTGTGAAGATTAATGGTCAAACCAAGGCTGGTGTCTTTTGCAAGTTCTGCAAGTACGTCTCCAGTTTTCTTTTCATCTATGTATTTCTGATTCTCCCTTCAAAGGGCTAATGGTGTGTCGGATAAGGATTCCTTCTTTACAGGCAATGTCACATCACAACGTCGTCATCTTGAGCGAAATCATCTTCAAGACTACATCTGAGTATGCACAGAGAAAGGTGTCGAACTCAAGATTAATAAAATTCCAGAGGCTCCAGGCATCAACGGGTATGTGTGCAGTTCATTCATTCTCTCGCCATATCCTTATCCTAACTAGCCAGCAAAACATTACAACATTCACGGTTGAGAAGCCTGGTCCTATCCCGCCGTTCTCAGTGGAGGGACTGTTGGAGTATATTCTTGAGCTGATTGTAGACACTGATGAGGTATGTATCTTTTATTATATATGCTTCTATAGAACTACTTACACGTTGGATATTTCAGGCCGTGCGCTGATACGCCGTCAAAAATCGCATTTTAGATACTATTTTTGGACGAATAAAGCACATTATCTCGTGTAAAATGGGTAATAAAGGACTAGAGTGAGCCCGAACTGCTAGTTAAAGTATTAAGTATTGCAGACCATTCGGTAGTAATAATGTTAAGTATGAACGGATAGAGATCTAGCTTATCCTGAATACTATGACAGATGTACTACCGAACGAAGCAGTTTATAGTAGCAGATCCACCCTATCGAAGTTACTAAGTTAACTTCAAATTCCTACTTAAACTAGTTGTGTACTTGTACGACTCAAGGGATTTACCGACTCGGTAATTGAAGACTAAAGACCGGTAGTAGCAGTCTTGTGATAAATGCATCAGGAGGGTAAAGATCGAAATGGAATAGATCTACCGAAACAGTGATCAGACAAAGCGTTCTAAGATCAGTACGATCGTCAAGTATACTATGGAAATAAATAGACTACTATCTAAAGTACTGTTCGGTAGTCCACCGAATACTACAAAAAGAGAGAGAATAATAACAATCAGAGTACCGAGGATAATACCTTGGACCAATACTAATGAGAGAAACTCTACCGAGACTGGTAAGAATGGCATTCGGTAGAACGGGATACAATCGGTTTTAGGAATGAAACTATAGATCGAATACTATCGATCTACAACGTATCATCGGGTATACTAATCCGTTGATTAGAACTGCTCTACCGAAGCGAGAATACTATCAAAGGAATAGTTAACCAAGGACTTTCAGTAGCGCCACAATAATAAAAGAGAAAGTAAAAGTATTATAGTCTGGGAGTACCGAACGTAGCTGGATAATGGGAATCCGACCAATCGCTCTACCGAGACTATCAGGAGTGACAACCGCAGTGTAGTGGAGCATTACGATCGCCCGCTACTGAGTTGAAAATGATGAAACCAGGGGAAGTAAAAAGCTGTAGGGATCTACATTTTTCTACAAAATCTATACGGTAAAATGAGCAAGAAAGGAGAAAATATACTTATAAGGAATGATTGGACTCGATACACCTACCAAACGATAATTTTGTATTATTATAATAGTATTTTAGCGGACATTCAAATATATTGAAGAATAGGTATAAAAGTAGGTAGGTTGTACAGTAGAAAAGCAGTGACGCATTGTACGGTACACTAGCGAGCGTCTGGAGCTTATAGCTTTGGACCATTGTGAATATAACCTACTAGTGTAAGCTCTAAACCTATAAATAAGCGAACCAAAGGTTGATCACCTCTAAAGTCAAAATATACTGTGAATCTATACTGTTGTTACTGTTGAATCTGAACTGTCTGTCTGTCTGAATACTGGACTACTGCTGAAATCTGATCTGACTGAACATCGGCATTGAATCTGAAGTACTGTTTTGATAGAAAGTGATTGAACTTGATTTGTTTACTGTGTCTGTGAATATACCTTCTGTTATAAAACCCAAAAGTCTTACAAAGTGTGTTAAACCAAAAGTGTACTTTTTCCTAAGAACATTGTATCTGTTCACGAGCACCTCAAACAATTAAGAGTGTTTTGTTTGTTTTGGTGGGGTTCTTTCCACTAAAATAACGACTCATCAGCACTTCATTGACCGACCATCTTTCCGTCGGGTTCTAATCTATTGTTGCCCAAAGCTGATGGAAAAAGAGATCCCTCATCGCACAGCTCTCACTCAAGCAATCAAGGCAAAGCGTGAGGTTCTGATAGAGCGCAATATGGACATACTTAAGGTATGTAGGAGAAAATTTGTTTGTTACTGATCACTGACGTATCAATGACGCTAACCTCTAGGCAGTTGACTCCCTCATCTCCATCACATTTGATGGATGGTCGAAGAAGCGTCGAAAGGCTTTTGAAAGCCTGACTGTCCACTTTATTCAGGCTGCCAAGGATGATCCGTTTGAATGGACTTTACATGCACATTTGCTGACCTTCGATCACCGTAAAGGGAGACATACTGGGGAGGAAAATGGCAAGCATCTTGCGGGTAACATCTAGAAGTATAACTTTACAGATCGGGTGAGTCTCAATAAGCCGTTCTTGTTATCAGTTCCTCTCATGTGTTCTCTCAGGTTGGATGGTTCATCAGCAATGGTGTTTCTGTCAACGACAAGGCAACATGTATTGCTTGCAATATTATAGACTCTACAGGGAAAGTGCTCAAACCAAAAGAGCGTTGCACAAAGTACATGATATCTATTGAAAATTACAACGATATATGCAACACTGACATTTACCTTCAGCTGCATAGAGCACACGTTCAATCTTTTGCCCAGCCATTTCTGCCAAGCCCTCCAGATACCTTCTATTAGGGACATTGTGCGCCGTCTTCACAACCAGGAGTGCGAGGAGCTGTTTGACTTTGATGATGACATTGACTTTTCACAGGAGGAGGAACCAGATGATGACAATGACGAGGCTGTCGAGCAAGCAATGTCCACGGAGTGGACACCTGGAGACATTGTTGGTAAACTTTTGGCATTTGTTGCGCAGGTATGTTGATGAATTCTTTCACTTTTTTTTTACAACTTTTGGACAATTTTGTTCCAATCTTTGAATTAAAGATTCGTCAATGTGATGCGGCTATGGACTATCTTGATTCTCTATGCATGAGTCACTGCGGCCGCTCTCTACAAGTAGCAACATGGGTCCGTACACGTTGGGGTAGTCTTGCCAAGTGTTTTGATCGCATGATTGAACTACGAGAGGTATGTATTATATCTTATGATTTATCATTTTGTTCTGACGAAATTGCTCTGTTTATCTAGCCTATGAATATCTTCTGTGTCACAGCCAACAACAATGAATCGATACCTCTGCTGCAAAATGACAAGATGTGGATCAACTTTAAGCTCTCACAAGAAGAATGGCAAATTATAAGCTTATGTCGTGACGTTCTCAAGGTTTGTAGTCATCCAGCTCAGAATATCTCTTTGTCTAAAATAAACCTTAGGTAACTGCAGCCTGCAACGCAATCTTGGGGAAGGAAGACATTGCTACCTCGAATTGGGTCATTCCAGCAATGCATGAAGTCAAGGCTGAGTGGGAAAAGTTCCTGAACAATGCTAGCTACAGTGTCATTGCGCCAGCTATTCAGGCTGGCCTCAATAGCATGTACAAGTGGTACAAGAAGGTTACCGAAGATAATCCAGTTTATTTTATTTGTCATGGTATGTATACTTTGTTATGCCTAACTCTGGTACTGATGACTTCCCCTAGTTCTTGATCCCCGTCACCGGCTCACATTTCTTGAAGCTATTTGGGAGCAGCCAATGATAGACAAGGCCATGAAGATGTTGCGAAAAACGGTACATCATTCTCAATTCACTTTGAAATGTATACATACTAATGCACACAAATGCTTGCAGTTCGTTGAGTACAAGGCCAAAGTTCAGGTCCAAGCACCTGTGGAGTCCTTCCAAAAAGATATGGAGCGTTCACATTCCTACTCAGCAGGTTAGTGTATTTTTCACTCTCGGCTTATGTCTGCTCAAATATGGTAGCTGACGAGTACATGGACAAGATAATTGCCGAGAAAACCAAGAAATCCCAAAGTGCGACCCTGGTAACAAATCATGCAGCTTCCCTCTATGAAGAGCTCAAGCGATATCTCAAAGGTACACATTTTTCTACATTCATGCATTAATTTCTTTTTTCAATGTTTTACCAGACAAAAATGTTGCAAATTCCGCTTGCCCCAATATTATCAAGTGGTGGGGTGTATGTTCATTCAGCTATGCTTATGGTTTACATTTACTGACTAATGATACCAGCGAAATCAAGCAACATACCCCGTTCTTTCAAGGATGGCGTGAGATTATCTTGCCATCCCAGTATCATCTTCAAAGTCAGAGCGTGTCTTTTCAAGTGCTGGGTTGACTGATGTTGCAAGGAGAGGAAGAATGGGTGATGAAATGTTTGAGGCACTTCAATGCCTGAAGGGAGCATATAAAGATGGTCGTTTATCGGCAAAGGATGAGGCTTGGATGCAAGAGAAGGCATCCTTTTGTCCCTCTTTACTTCCTAGTTGATAGGTATGCTGTAGATACATACACATGTATATTCTAAATCTTGTATCTTCTTGCAACTTCAATTCCCTCATCTGGGAGCTTTTTCCATATGGGTTTGGGGTCAGACCTGGTCCAAACCTGAACTGGCCCTCCTGGCCCCGGTCTAGCAGTCCAGGTTCAAGGGTCAGTCACATGATGGACCAACCCTTGGGGTCTGGGTTGAGGGTCAGAGAAATTGGGTCGGACCTGGACCTACCCGGACTGCGGCAACACTGTGATCAAGACGGATTTGGAGGGATCCGAGGTGAAGTCTAATTGCTCGTTGGACGGAACCAACTTACAACTTTGACGAGTGAGGAGTCAGACAAAGTCAGATGAGGAGAAGATAGAGACCAGCTAAGTTGATTTTAGACTTAAGCTACATACTACAAAGTATAGAGCTTATATACAAGGGGCTGAAAGCGGACCCGGATAAAACACGTTGTAAGTAAAAGATAATAAGAATGATATAAAAGGAAACGCTCAGTACTTCATCATCACGTGAAAACCCTTTTACAATAGAGAGTATACATGAGGAGGGAGGAGTAAACATGAGGATAGATAAAGATGATAACGGACCGAGAGTCTAAGCAAGAATGTAATAGAAAACAGATGTGGAGCAGATCTGGTGGAAGTTGACAAAGTTGGAGCTGTGATATGTAGAATGTAGGATCTGGACAGATCCGACAGATGCACAGATGTAACAGTTCCCTGTGATTGATACTTGATATTATTCTTTAGGTCTGACATGGATAAACGTAATAAAGCTATCCCTTGTGTATATCTCTTTCTTAGTGCCAATAGTCTTATATATTACACTATACCCTTACTATAGTAATCACTTTATAGTTAAAATTGGAAAATATAGCCCCACAGGTGTTATCGCGAAGAGGCAACAGCGAGAGGGCAAGCAAGAGCGAGACAAGTGCGAGAGTCCTTAACACAAAGCTAGTCCGAATAGACCAAGTTAGATTAGGATAGTAAAGAGGATACAAAGCATACCTAGTCCGAATAGAGTCTATTCATCGGAAATCTTATACATCACCTCGGAAAAAAATTTAAGAAGTTTCTGAGAGACCCTCCCCCCCTCTCCTGCCTTATATGGTAAATCCGAGGTCACATGTTCAATAGATAAGATTAAATGATTAGATAAAGTCCTCAATTATGTAAGTTGATAAGATCAAAATCTTATCTTCAGTGCGCAGAGTTCTTTCTGGTTTTTTGATTGGAGACAGATAGTATAAGAAATCATGTTTAGTAGCTTTAACACCTCAAATTTTGCCAAGATGCTGACAATAAGTAGTGTGAGACCCCCTAATTGCCAATTAGGCAGTCAACTGAGGGAGGTATAAAAAAAATTTAGCCAGACCCCTGACTGACCCCCCCTCCCTAGGTGATGTACCAGATATCCGGTCCGCCACCCCCTTGGGATGAAGAGTTTAAATACAGTGCTATCGAGATCGGCGATGTGAAACTAGGGCTATGGGCTTACAGCACTACTAATGCATGTTCAGGAAAGATTATGGTAAGGTTATGGAAAGGCTATGGAAAGGTATGATTGAAAGGGAGATGAAAGAAAGGTGTAAACAGGGTGTAAAGATGCGAGGCAGCGATAAGGCTGCGCGCACTGCGTAGTTAAGGTTTAAGGTTTGGAAGTAAGGTTTAAAGGTAATGGTAAACAGGAACATACAAATGTAAATGTCTGAAAATAAAGGGAAAATGAATATTAGTAATTGGAATAAAATGTCAGTATTTAGTCTTCATGACATTACCCCCCTCCTTAAAGTCCATCGTCCTCGATGACTATATTCTGGGTGCGTCTGGGTGTTTTTTATGGAATGCAGTTATTGATCATTTAGCATTTGTCAAATTTGTTACCGGTTCCCATGAATTGTGTCCTTCATCATATCCCTTCCACTTCACCAGGTATTCGATCCTCCTCCATCTTATCCGGCTATCCAACAATCTCTCCACTTCGTATTCGGGTTCATCATCTTCTTCCAAATAGACTGGTTCCGGTTCCACCTCTAATTTCCCATTAATAATGTTGCCCTTGAACAGGTAAAGCTTGTCGATGTGAAAGACAGGGTGTATTCGCTCTAGAGACCTAGGAAGATCCAGTTTGTAGTCTAGGTTTCCGATCTTCTCAATAATTTTGTATGGTCCGAGCTGACGGTCTCCTAGTTTCTCACTGGAAAGTTGGAGATTGATGTCTTCAGCACTAAGCCAGACGTGATCTCCAACTTTAAACTGATGTGCCTTTTTTCTTCCTCGTTCGAAGCCTTCTTTCATCTTCCTTTTTGCCAGGTGTAAGGCTGCTCCTGCATCTCTCCTCGCTTCTCTTAACACCTCAATCCATTGTTCTACACTTGCATTCCCTGTCCTTCTGCCTACTGGGATATTGAAGTGCGGTAAGTATCCATAGGTGATTTCGAAGGGTGCTAGGCCATGAGCGGAGTGGGTTCGGGAGTTAATTACAAATTCTGCCATGGGTAGGTGTTCGACCCAGTCGTCTTGTCTCCGATTTACGAATATCCTTAGATACTTTTCCACCTCTTGGTTTGCCCTCTCTGTCTGTCCATTTGACTGAGGTCGGTATCCCGAAGTCAGGGTCGATTGGATGCCTAGCCTTCTGAGCAACAACCTCATCTGTCACGAATTGGTCTTGCTTCTTTTACTTTCATCATTATTTCCACTACCTTGGTTCTAGATCACAGATTCCGAGACATATGGTTTCCATCTTTATGATATATCATTCTCTGATTGACAGATCATATCTGTTATTGCACATATTAACATCTCTTAGATACATGATTATCATTCTATGGTTATTTCCATCAGTATCTTCTGATCTACCCTCGTCTTATTGTACTGTTTACATATATACTTCATAGCTCTGTAGATAGGTCCCCAGCTTGACCTCTTGTACTCTGCACACTTGTACTTGCCCTATAGCTATGTTGCTTATTGATATCTTTTGCTGATTGTGCAGCTTCCTGACATCATCACTGCAGCTGCAAATTGGGGGCCTCGATCGGAGATCATTCGGAGGGGTAGTCCATGGAGTCGAAAGATCTCCTTGTAGTACAGGTCGGCGGCTCCTTCTGCCATTAGGTTCGAGTGACAGGGTATGGTGTGTAGCTGCTTGCCGAAGTGGTCTGTACAAACCATTATAGCATCGTATCCTTGGGATTTCCACCCTTGGGTGTACCCGTATACATATAATCATGGGGTCACCCTATCCCAAATGTTCTAATGTTTATGGGGTCTAGTCCAGCAGGTAAAATTTATAGTACCGGAGAGATACCCCAGGATATATCAATATGAGGTGGGGTGTTACCAAATTCAGGGGAACCGCAATAAACCTAGCATTATTAATATTACATAGCCCATGGACCTTGGTTCACATACCAAATATGGAATGATAAAATCGGTTTCTGTCCGGTGTTTTCCGAAGAAGTGCCGATATCCGGCACAGGTAATTTTCTGGGAGTAAGCAGCAAGCCATGATACACCGAGCCAGTCGGATACCTATGGCATAATGGTGTAGTTCGTTCAGCGTGACCCGCCAGTTTACGTTGATACTGTTCCGTAGTTCAATCCTTGTAGTGTCCCCTTTTTCTTTCCGTTTAATTTTTGTGCATTTCCAGAAAAAAAAATATAAAACGGAAAATAGTGTACAATATTGGTTACATAGCCTGCTCCGCCTCCCGACCCATAGTAGTAGTATCCTCATCCTCGAGCTCTACAAAAATTGTTGAGAGATCAGGGATACGCTCTAGCACCTTCCGGGCATGCTCAGAAAGCCCATCCCATCGTTCTCGAATCTTCATGGCTTCATCTGTCTGAAATTGGGTCTGCTGCCAGGCGTAGGCATCCAGTCCCTCTTGCAGCGCAGCCGAAACATTCTCTACCTTGTAACTACCCTCGAGGCTTACTCGTCTGGCCATCCACCATTCGCCCTTCCATATAGCGTAGTGTTGCATACGACGTAGTTCTTCTGTCAACAGCAACACCTCTTCTTTCCAACGAAGCATTCTTGCCCTTGCTTTACACCATTCGACACGGACAGCTGGGAATACCATCAGAAAGGAGCGTCTGCACCATAGCAGCCTAGTACTCACCGTCTCGGAATGTGTCGTCACCTTTTTTCACCGTCACCCCACTCCAGATCCATGATAGGACTCGTTTCGATTCCCCCTGAACCCTTGCTATCACACCTTCGTCTTCAAGATAATTGTCATCGTCATCCAGTTCCGTGTCAATACCTACACGTTTCCTTCTCTCCTCTTGCTCTGCAGCTTCCTCCTGGGTCAACTTTCGTTCATTCAACCCCACAACATCCGCATCCTTCAACTCTTTCAGCTCCTCCTCCCATTTCCCATGACCAGACAGTCGTAACAAAGCATCCCGAGCTAGGCGATACCGAATCTTTCGTGAGTGGACTCGAATATTAATTTGTCGCAGTACTCCTCCTGCTCTAGTACTCCCGATTTGACCAGTGACGTTGCGTATTTTGTAGCGCGTCGTAGCGGTCCTAGCACGAAGACCATCCCGTACTCCATTCAAGGCGTCTCGTGCTTCAGCTTCACGAAGGCGAGCCTCTGCAATGGGCAAACCAGCTATGCACGCATGGTTTCTTGCGGAGGCGGTGCCGCAGTCAGATGGAAGAAAGAGTCGGATCTTTTCGGGATGTAAGTGATCGGGAGCTTCAAGCTGTTTGACGTCATACGGTGTCAACACGTCCGAGAGGCGGGGCATGAGCAGACGCTGAAGAGAACGAAAATGAAGAATTCGTTTCAGGAGGGATGAGCGACGTCTCTGAAGCTCGAGTTGTTGGGTGGGGGTAAGGGCCTTGTTAGTTAAAATAAACAGATCGAGACTTCTCCTGTTTGAGGTTAATAAGAAGCTTACTGTTGATAAATTATAACTTACTGTACTTCCTGTAACTCTATACCCTCAACTAAGAAAACCGCGAGACTTGAGGAGTGTGCAGACTCCCCACGAACGAGCTGCTGGTGCTCCTCCTCCGCAAGCTTGAGCTGCATTTTCTTGAAGAAGTCGTCTTCCTTTTCTGAGATAGTAATTGCTTAATAAGAAAGAAAAATGTGAACCAAAGAAAAACTCACCTTCTTCCGAGACTTCGTAAGGGCAGGGAGAACTGTGGTCTTCCTCCCAATCTAGCACCATCTGTTCCCATTCTCCCAAAACCTTCCGAGTGAGTGCCTTCTCTAGTCCAGCATCGAATTTTGTAAAGTCCTCGTAGTGTTCGTCATATTCCTTTACCGCGTTGATGAGTCGTTTGCCGAGAACTTTGTCTGTACTAGAATTAGGAACTGAATCATTTGATCGGAAATGGTGATCCATACCAAGATTTTGAATTGTCTGCCAGTTGCAGAACCCAAAGATATCATCGAGAGTGGTCGCTCGAGTACCAGGGCCCATCTCTTTCGTCTGTGCGGCAGCCTTGTTCGACTGAGCCCAACCTTCTTCCACCACCTCACCATGTGTCTGACCACAACCTGGAGCAAAATTGAAGGAGAAAGGAATATGACAGGCCGGCTGATGCGCTCGAAGGTGGAACTTTGGAATCATAAACAGGATACCATCCTTGGTGTATTTAATCTTGAAGGACGGATCCATAGCATCCATACGGGACCAAAAATTCCGGCTCCATTGACAGGAAATGTCGTAAGAAATGACAATACAAAGGTATTCTTCACCCTGTATTGACGACCAAAACATAAAGTCCATGTTTGAATACCTGGCCAAACTATAAGCCCCGAGAACGGAAATAAAGTCCCATCGATACCTACCGTTCACCTTTCTGCAAGTCTCCCAATCCATTTCCTCTCCATACTCGGTGTCTTCCGCAGCAGACGCCACCAACACCACTCACGCGCAAACCTCTGACGTTCTTTAGGTTGGCGAGGAACAGAGCTGCGAAACCGGAACAATTGCTTATCTAAAACGTATGGCATTAGAGGGATAAGTCAATGATGATATAAGTGTACTTACATCGTCCTCATTAGTATGTTTAGCCAAGTGTTCCTTATATGGCTCACTTGGCACGAAATATGCCCAACCATCCCCTAGCATTGGACTGCGATAGTTGTTGGACACCACCTTATTACGCAACCGAAAGTTTGCGTCAATAGCAAGAAACAAGGTGTATAAAAACCTGAAAGAGTCATGATGAATATGACATGACGAGTGTAATGATGACAACCTACGCTAATCCACGGGCAATATCCCGCCAGCCGTCCGGAAGGTTTTTACCCGGATGCGGACAAGCTGGACATAGCAACGCCAGCTCACCAGCATGTGTACCCATGACCCCGTCAGTGAAATGCCCACGACCAGCTCGCTTCAGCATCTTTAAATGACGCCATTGGAAAATAGAACGTAAAAAAACCCGATAGCGATCCTATGAAAAATAAAAACATTCACTATATACTAGTAGAGAAGAGGACGGACCTTTGGTTGAGCTCTTAGTCGGCTTCCAGTCATGACGTGAAGGCTCCGGTAATATTCGAAGGCCGGGAGCTTTCCCAAACAATTTAGGTGCTGAAATTGCCGCAAACACGCAAACGTTGTTACCGTTTGTGGGTCTTTCGGAGTAGCTGGATACCATAGTGTTCGCAGCAACTGGGTTCGGTGCTCCAAATTGACATTGCAACCACAGAACTTTACAGAGACTTGATGAATGCCATTCGTATGAATCACGGTAAAATCGGAGTGGGCTAAGTGCTCAAAGAAACAGGCTTCACCAGGACGGTGTCCTAGTTGAATCTGGAGCCCTAGAGCCTTCAGGCTGGATGCCTGAAAAAACTTTCCATTCCATTCCTGTTGGCATTATGAAATTCTGAAACAACAAGAGCGAAACAACTTGCCTCAATCCAGTGTAAAGGAAGATATTTGTGAGCCGAAACTATGCAACCTTTACACAACATGCCCCGTCCAATGCATTCCTCTTCAAGGCACCGGTATACTATGCCAGAGGTCTCCCAACACATGCTGCAAGTTTCACCCAATCCTCGTCGGCCTTCCACCCAAAGCATCTCATGTAAATATTCGTCACGAAATGGTAACCACGCAACATTGGGATTGTCCTTTGACGGGCCTATTATCAGATGAACACTGTTTGAACACTAGCCAAGACATACCGAGTCAATATTCCTCGCCCTGCGAACTTTTATTCGTGCAGAATCTGGGTCTTGAGAAGTTCCCAATGCTTGTAGGCTCATGTCATTCTCGACAGCTGTAGACTCTGATCCCCAATGATACGAAAAGAGACCATCATTGTCTCCGTAGCCTATATCCACGTCGATTGGCGAGCCACACCCATAGCCGTCATCCCCTTCGTCAAAGTCGTCCAGATGATCCTGTTCATCATAGTCTGAAGAATTCGCAGCGTAGGTCTCTTCAGATACAGAGAAAATGTTACGGTGGATCCGCTGTTCGTCTTGGGAAACCGTAAGGGTTGTAGATATGGCGACATCGTCTTCGTACCAGCCATCGTACTCAGAAGTTCTTCGTCTCTTCGACATCCAGGAAGCGAGGAAGGAAAGCAAGCACAGAAAGTCTGGGCATGCTGGAATATGGAAATCGCGTATACATTGTCTCGATAGATCCGCTGCAATAGCCAGAAGTGGATGAATGGCGGCCAGCAAGGAATTGGTGACGCATGCGATTGCTTTAACCGGAATTCTCGGTACGACAACACATGCCCGTGCCTTAGGTTAAATTCACACCAAGATTGTCAACACGGAAACATGTTTACAACACTCAAAAAATTCGCGTGGTGCTAAGTTTTAGCACCACGCGAATTCTAGAAAAGTACACACAGTAACAAAACCGAAGCTAGTCCGACTCTCCGTTGTCGCTCACATCTGATTCTCCATCTGAGATGATAACAACTGCATTCCCAGAACGCTGCGGCCCAGCACCAGGCAAAGACGCAGTTATGACACCATCCGACAATGTATCTGCGTCACGCAAAGATGGCAACACGACACCATCAGACAAACGGTAGTTGCTACAATAAATACTGTCAGACTCATTTTCAAGAAAGCAAATCAATATAACGTACAGATCAGCATACGTCAGATGGCTGGGCAATGGCTCGTTGATTGGGATTGGAAAAGGCCGATTGTCGGGAGGAATAATCACCTTGAGATCACCATCAAAATGACGGTCCTCAAAGTCAAACAAAGGATTTGCAGCATCTGGCCGAACTTCCAGCTCAGGCACAAGAGTAGTGCGGAAGAACAAACGACGGTACTCCTTCAGTGCATCGCTGAATCGCGAGAACTTGCGATAGCTCGCGCCCGACACCCTGAGAACAAAGACCTGAGCAATCTCCCTAAAAAAAGGTGAGATAAAATCATTTCGATAAAAGTAGGAGACAGACTCACCAAGTCGGAAACATACCAATGCGAGAGCCACGGAACACAGCATATACCTTATCATAATTTTCAAGTGGCCACGCAAGTTCGATCTCATTGGGATGGGGAACACGCTTGAAAGCAAGGTAAATGACCGCCCGCGGAGAAAAAGAGTTGCCGATCTGAGCTGTTGATGGGATTCCAATCTCTTGAGAAGGACCAGCATTGTTAGTTGCGCCGTCGGGGTCTGTAGCAACAACCCAAGAGCTTGAGACTACGGCAGTTGTTGTTGCCACATCAGAGGTCCCCACAGCTTGAGAGAATGATGGAGGAGGAGACGAAGCTCTTGTGGGTGGACCGTGGAAAACTCCCTCGTTCTCTTCGCACTGGGGGCAGACATCTTCATGACGGTCATTCTCATCAACAGTGAGGGGCGGGAGACCTGGTGGCACTGCCGAGATAACAAGTACTAATACAAACGTGGTGAGCATTGGGAGTACGGTGGGTATAGAGGCACGTACCTTCTCCAGGACGAAGAGTGATATTCCGTACAGCAGAGACCATCTCGATAGCACAGAGGTGGGACTAGGTGGGATCGTGGTGGTCTGAAGAAATCAAAATCTGGGCAGATCCTTAAGTACTAGTCTGTACCGTGTGATATTCCGCATCCGCTTCTGAATAGAAACAACTAAATGGGTGTCGATCCAATTCTAGAATCAATTTACAGTACCTAGCCATCAATGTAATTGACGGTGGCCTGATCCTGAAATAACAATCTACCTAGTTTGTACGAGAGTTCTAAACGACATTCCATTTGAGCTAGTTCCATATCTTCCAAACATCCGATCATTTTTTGAACTCTGTTCTGAATGCGAGCAGCTTCTGAATACTCTGAATCATAACCATATTGCTGAAGGATAAGGTTTGTGAATGGTTTGGAAGAGTCGAACAATGCCTCGAATTTCTTCAAGGCAACGCTGATTGGTGGTTGAGTTTCCAGTTGTCCATGTATCCATTGCTGATACTCATGGTAAATTTTTTCAAGGTAAGAGGATGGTGTGTAACTTGTTGCTTGGTTCAAAGCCTGTTGAATGCCTCGTATTCCAGTGATTGGACAACTTGAAAGGAGAGAACGAATATGAGGAGAAGAGGATGTCATCAAAAGTGATAGACGGACCTTCCAGAACCCGTTGGTTCTTTTTGTTTGAGTGCTTCCTGTTCCCAATATCTCTCTCGTTTCCGCTTCCTTTCAATAACTCTGTAATATATAGCTTTATATTAATAGTACTTAGAATGATAATCAAACATACGCTGCTTCAGCAGCAACTTTCTGTTGCTGGTGATATTTCTGCCGTCGTTTGGCATTAATGGAATCCTTGTTTCTGAATAATTCCTAAGCCTGAATTTAGACCATCGTTTGGAAAGTGCACATACCGTTCATAATGCTTTTTGCTCTTAGCACGGTTGGCTAGCTTACGCTGATGTTTCGAGTTGTGAGTCTTTGTTCGAGGCATGATGGAAGGACAAAACAAGTCGCGTGTGGTAGTACACATCTTAAGGTCAATATCCTAGTATCGTCTGACCTTTTCGTTTGCCCCGATTCTTTACAGTACCAACGCTATTACCTTTCTGATACCGAATAAAAATTTTCAGACTTCCAGCTGCACGAATAGAAGCTCAGCAACAATTTTTACACTACAAGCCGCGTGTGGTAGTTCACATCTCAACGTTAATATCCTAGTATCGTCTGACCTTTTTGTTTGCCCCGAATCTTTGCAGTATTAACGCTACCACCTTTCTGATACCGTATAAAAATTTTCAGACTTTCAGCCGCACAAATAGAAGCTCAGTGACAATTTTTACACTTCGGATTGCACCAGAGGGGTTATTTCCGAAACAATTCTCAACAGGTTCCTTCTCGTCTCAAGGCTTTTTAAAAAGATAGGTCTCATTAACTATTTGTGTATATATATAAGCACTAATAGCAATTAAAGTATATAGCTCTTCTAACGTAGAATATAGTTTGAGTCTCCTGTATCTATTTTTTACCTTTGAACTGAGATCTAATAGCACCAAATGTCGTCCGAATTTGTAGTTGTATATACTTCCCAAGCGTCATAATTACTCACTCACTGAATACATAGTTCTTGTAGTGCAAACGAGGGAAGGTGTCAGTATAAGGATCAAACTTAGAAGAATTCCATAGCGGTAGTGGAGCAACAGCAAGTCGAGAGAGAGGAGATATTGATTCTATTGATTCCTGACACTATGCCAAAAGCGTCGAGGGCAACGTACATATTGGAGTAGTGGTAGTATGATTTCCGATTTTCCGTCGGACCCTTCCATCAGATTTGAACGGTGGATGATTTCAAAAAAGTCCCCTTCCGGATCCAGTAGTCGGCAGGGTCTTTTCTCCTTGGCTCCGTTACAATGATTATGGCGAGTACTTGACTTTGAATGAATATTCTGACCACAACAAGATTTCATTGGTGAGGAAGGGCGGAAAAAATGGGGGAGGAAGTGGAACTTGTAAAAAGTGGCGAGCGAGGAAAGAGGGTGATTGTTGTCGGCGTTACGTTGACATTTGCTTCCATGTCGCCTTTTTACGGCAGGCAATCTTGGATCAGGCGAGAGATATCCGATTCGGAGATATGAGTGGCTGGTCCAGAGGGTGAAGGAGAAAGGGGAGAAATTAGGGAACAATTCGGCTGAAGGTAGTAGCTCGAAGGTATCCCAAGAAAAATCACGTCAACACATCTGGATGACATTCAACTAAGTACCTGTGAATACCAAGTTCAGTCAGCACTAAGCATAAGCCGAGAAGAAACGCGTAAACGCGTCCGGATGACGCTCAACCTGGGTACTTTGAATGAGGATTAGTAGGCAAGTAAGCACCACAGAATCGCCGACGACATAGGGTGAAATCACTCACCGGAACTAGTGTGTCTAGCATAAGTATGGCATGATAAAACAGTCGTTAAATCAATCAAAATCCGGGACAATAAAAGAAAGCTTACTAATTCTAGTGGTCGTTTTTCAACCCCACCCCAGCTCAACCCCAGCTCATTTGCACACAGCGATACTACTTATCTTCATGTCTGGCAAAAATCGAAACCAGGACAAGAAACCTCCAGGGAGACTTGCCTGGTATAGAAAAGACGAAGAGATACACAAGTTTTTGGCAGACCATTATCCCGAATTCGAGAAATGCTTCAAAGCCAAGACGATTACTTCGTTTTATACTTCGGTGACCACCAAGTACTTTATTCGCTTTGTCAAAGAAGGTGAGCATAAAAATAGACGTCTATTCTATTACTTACATAGTTCATTACCTACTCATTCATTCCATTACAATTAATAGAAGTCGAGTCCGGAACGGTTGCCCGCGACAGCGACAAAACTCAGTCGCAAACCTCCCCAGAGGGTCACAGTGCTTCCAAGGATCTTCCGAGTTCCAATACCCACAACCATGACGCTCCGTCCTCAGATGGGGACTCCGGACAACCGACTGGTGGTGATACTGAGGGTGCTGGTGCTGGTGCTCCGCATGCTCTTTCCAACGATGCTAGTACTGCTCGTAGTGCTGGTGAGGATTTGCCTATGACCGGAGAGAACGATTCTGCTACTGGAGAGGTGGAGGCAAGGGTTCAGGAGGCAGGAGGTGGTCAAAGCGGTGGCTCGTCTGCTCTCAGGTTAGATGACGACGGTGACAAAGGACTGGATTCTACGAGTTTTAAGCAGGCCGCTACTTCCTTGGGATGGGTAAATTTGCCTATGGATAAGTTTGTAGAGAAGAAGCAAGCGTTTGCCGAGATGCGAACAGTGAGTAACGGTTTCAGTACATGTAATAATGCTTTTTTACTTACCTACGTTGGTTAGAAAATAGGAAATTACTTCCGAAAAGAGCATCGTAGCATTGCCAACGGCAACATCTTGAAGAAAGTGTGGTCGGAAACTGTGAAAGATAGAAAAAAACCGCAACGACTCAGCAATGTTCAAGTCTTCCAGTCCAAGTACTATCAAACCCTCGTCAAGCCAACTGCGGACAAAGATTGGGAGGCTGCTGTAGCGAGCTACGAGGAATGGCAGACATCTGGTGATCAGTCGGAGGGCCGTAAACGACCTGTTCGTGTTGCCATCAATTATGCTGCTGCCAAGCGAGTGCTATTGCAGCAAGACGAGGAGTTTCAAGCAGAGATGCAACGACTTGCTGACCAGGGTTACGAAGAGAGCAGGCGTAAGTGGGAGGAAGCTAAAGGTGTCGAAGAAAACCCTCCGGAGCCTGTAAAGACTCCAGATGAACAAGCTCAGTACGTATTTGCTATGTTCTTTTTGCATCTCAAGACTTATTATGCTTTCAGAGCTATCAAGAAATGGGGCCCTGCTGTTTCAAAGATCACAAGTGCATTGGCAGCGGATCTGAATATGGCTGCTTCTACTGCATTCTTTGGACGTGTAGACGGGAAAATCAAAGTCTATTGGTGTGCTATTTGTCATGGCTTTTATGTACCCCGAAACTGAACGTGTTTAATGATAGGGTCCACCACGGCAAGACTGCAAGCGGTCTGCTTTGGCCAAAGTTCGACCCCACCGGTTATACAGCGACAGAGACGTCCTTGATTCGCTTTGGCAGAGCGGTGTTCCGTGAGTCTGCTTCGAGACATTTTTTAATTGACAATGTGATTGACTAGATGTGTAGCTAATGAAATACGGTCATTGGGATCCAACGAAAGTTCTACTATGGCTTCGTCTTCAAGCAGTCCTCCCGAAGCAGACCATCACGACGAGATTCCCACAAGCCGCAAGCCTGGACCTGGTCGAAACTCCTCGGGTATCAGATCAAAACCGGGTCTGCGCAAAACCAAGCCCAATGCGTCCAAGTCTACCGCTACCAATGCTGCTAATACTGCCACTGCTACCGCCGCAGCCGAGAACGAAGTCCCCAGCGACGAAGCTCACGACCTTTCTGGCTCGGGAGCAGTTTCTTCTGAGGTGGATTTACCTCAAACTCATCAATCCAATGTAACCAATCCTCTTGCCAACGATTCTCCGGCTTCCGCTACTCAGGGTCATTCTGCTACTTCCGGAGATATCTCTGCAATCACTGATGGGAAGATGGAGGTTGATGAGCCGGCGTGGAGTCACCGTAAGGAGAAGAAGTTCTGGCCTGAAATGCGGAAATTTATCAAAACATGGGGTGATGAATTTGCAGGTTGGGAAAGAGAGGATTGGATGGATGATTTGGAGGGTTTGATGGAGACTTTTATCGAGTATGAAGAGGCGTTTCGCTTTACGGAGGACAACGGAACACTGCGTAGCCAGAAGGAGTTTTGGTTGGTTAAGGAGTGGGAAAAGCAGGGGCGCCCGGAATGGATGGACATGGAAGTGCCTGACGAGAAGGTTAACGCAGTCTTGGAGAAGGTCCATGCGTGGTGGCTTGATATTCTGCCGGAACGCGACTCTCGAGACGATAATTGGAGTCCGCTCGACTCGGTTTCTGGCAAAAATGGTATCTGGAGGTTCATATGTTGTTTGGTGTGGATTATCGTGCTGCTTCGGGGAGAGGAAAACATTTCTGAACGCTCTGATGACCAGCGCCGGCAGATTGGAGAATGGGTTCTCTTGGTTCGGGAGGTGGAGGGTACTTTGGGCAAGGTGATTCAATATGGGATCTGGCCGCCGAAGAAACGGAAGTCAATGGTAGCCGATCAACCGGAGAACGCTAAACGCAGAAGGACGACGAGGGCAATGGCGGTACAGGTAGATAAGGTTGCTGATAAGAAGATTGCGAGAAAGGGCAAGGGAAGAAAGGGACAGTAGCGTATATGTTGATAAGATATTGAAGTTCGTTTGACTTCCACAAGAGGAAGTCTTTCTCTTGTAGAAGTCAAACCGGACTGATAGATAATATATTGAAGTCCGTTCAACTTCGTTGTAACACGAAGTCGAACGGGCTGTTCATTTTACAAGCAATTGGCTACAATTTGTTAGTACACCCGGTACTGATGCACAGATAATTATATTGAAGTCCATTCAAAAACGTCATTCGACTTCGTTACAAAACAGGCTGTCCATTTTATAACCAATTAACTACAATCTGTTAGACGCAGAGTACCTCCTCCCAGTACTAATACACAGATAATTTATTGAAGTCCGTTCGACTTCTTACCGAGGTCCAACGGGCTGTCCATTTTACAAGCGATTCAATGGTGTATAATTGATAATGAACTACAATTTGTGTGTGGCATATTTACGTCCAGCCCATAGGTTCTCAACGTGTTCACCATGAAAACCACCGTGAGTGGTTGTCCACCAGAGGTCGTAGTACTTTTACAAAAGTTCCCGACAACTAGTCGGAACGGCTTTTGCAAAAGTTCTCGACAAGGATTTACCGACGGTCTAGCAGATTTACCGACGGTCTAGCAGCCAGATACCGGTCCAGGATGGCTCGGTAAGCTCTCGGTAACTTTTGTGCCGTGAAATTCTACCTCGGCATTAACAATTTATAACGGCAACATGGCACCCACTGGTACTGGGCTACTTTTGCAAAAATTGACCCATTTTCACAAACTGCCGAAAAATCACAAAAAAAGAGATTTCCGTTTTTCCCACATTAAAATTATCTAATAACAGGAAAACCTTTACAATTCCCACTTTTGTAAAAGTTGCCAGGACACCCTTTGACGATAGAAATCCCCACTTTTGTAAAAGTTGCCAGGACACCCTTTGACGATAGAAATCCCCACTTTTGCAAAAGTTGTTAGGACATTCCCAACACAAAAAAACACCCATTCAACTTGCCTGCTCCTTGCACTAAAGCGACACGTAATTCTCCTCCAACTGTGACAGCATCTCTTTCAGAGTTGGGTTGGAATCTTCTAAATCTTCTTCCTCCAAGACCTCGTCCTCATCTCCGTCCTCCTCTCCCTCCATTCTAGCCTCTTCCTCGTCCTCCTCTGCCTCATCTTCCAACTCCTCCTCATCTGTGTCACCTTCCTCAGTCTCCGCATCCTCATCCTCTTGTTCCCCAACCATATCTTCCTCATCCTCGTCTGTATCTTCTCCATCCTGCATTTCAACATCTGGGTCCCCTTCCAGTAGCTCGAGATTGCCTGGTTGGTATTGCCTCAGGCTAGGAATATCTCCTAAGCTCCAGATTGTCGCAAATCTGTTTGCAATTTGACGACGAACAGCTGCTTGTTGATAAGCATAAGCGCTGGCACCCTCTAGCCTCTCCCCCTCAAAGGTATCAATTTGGGCTCTATTCTCCCACCAACGCGCTTGCCACTCCAAAGTTGTAAGACACCTTCTCATCTCTTCTTGGACAATCAGGATTTCCTCCCTCCATCTCTTGACACGAGCATAGGTTTTGCACCATTCGATACGAAGGCCTAAGTCAAGACAGTGGTCAGCTTTTGTAAAAATGATAGATAACTTTCCTACCATCATATAGCACTTGATCAGTTTCTAATTCTCCTTGAGATATGCTATGCCAAATCCATGAAGGAACTCTATTCTTTTCTCTTGCTCCAGGAACAGGATTCTCTCCAGCTAGTGCTCTTCGACTCGCTTCAGCTCGTTTCCCCTTAGCAGCCTTTGCCCTTCTCCTTTCAGCATCCTGTAAGTCCTCCATACCCACAATGTGCTCATCCAAAAGCTGATTCCAGCCCAATAAGCTCATATCCCCATCCAACAGAGATAACTTGGCCCTCCATGCTGCTCTATATGATGATGCTGCAAGTTGCACCTTCTTCTCCTGTCGGTTAATTAACCTTCGAGAGCGTGTGGTTGGTCCCTGATTCCGAGCATTGGTTTTCTTGTACCGTAAAAGACGCTGCTTCACCAGAATGCATTGCCGAAGCTGATTTAACGCCTCATTTAGCTGACCATCTCTTAGCCTGACCTCCATGAATGAAAGATCAGCCTTGCAGAGGTCAGACATTCGTTGAGAAGACGAAAGCTGGGAAGGCAAATACAGAGGAATCTGTTCAGCATTAACCTGGGCTTTATCTGGAGGAAGTGTCGCGATAATCTGGAGTGAGACAGGCATGTAGCCTAGCTGAAGAGCACGGAAACGACGGATCTGTCGGGTAAGCTTGGTCCTTCTATCCACAATTTGAGTTAGCTGCTTATTTGTTGGTGCACGAATCCTAGCAATATCTTGTTGAAGCTCCCGCCTACAAGAAGTAGTGTAAGTAAATATAAATCAAAAGGTAAGATTGCTACACACTGCTGATGTTCAATCTCAAGGCCAAAAAACAGGAATTCACCAGGAGTTGTATCCAAATCAGGCAAGGGATCATCTTCCTCCTCTCCGCTGGAATCATCATGGTTCTTCTCTTCATTCATCTCTTGTCTTGCCTTTGCCTCTGCTTCTTTAGCCAGCTCAAGTCGGACGCTTTGAATAGTTTTCCCTAATAAAGTGTATGAGATAAAGCAACTTTTTAATGTAAATCAGCACTGACCACTCAAGGCCATGGCGTAGGGATTAGAATTTGAGCGCCCGAGCTCATATTCATCCACCATATCCTTCCACCCATTAGCGTTGTTACGCTGCTTCGCGGTGAAATCTGTCCAAGACTCTAGGTGCCGTTCAAACTCAGCTACGGCGTTTGTCAATCGCCTCTTCAAGAGCGTGCCTAATGGAAAATAGTAAACGATTAAATCAAGCATTCACTGAAATTGAACCGCATACTTACCCAGCCCAACCACCTTTCTCCAGTTCCAATGACCCATATGGTCCTCCAAAGTATCGTGGTGAGAACCGGGACCCATCTCCTTTAAACTTGTTGCAATGCTGCCCAGACCAGCCCATACCCGTTCAATTCCCTCAGCGTCGGTCTGGCCAACCCCATAAGTGAAGTTTAAGGAGAATTTCTCCTGGCAGGAGATAAGGTGACCGAGGATATGGAGCTTGGGAATCACAAAGAATATGATGCGCAAAGTAAGATTTATCCGGACGTTCTGCGGAAGGTTCTGGAGACGCTGGATAACCTTCTTACACCATTGACAAACTATATCGTAAGATACCAGCAGTGCCAGTAACGCATGAACATGTCGAAGCAGGGATGCCTTGATGTAATCCATATTTGCATATCTAAATCAAAGCTTGAGCAACTTTTACAAAAGTACCAGTCAGGTGCACTCACCGCTCCCCAACTTGCAACGCACCCATAGCATTTGGCAACATCATTTCATGCCTTGCACAAAGCCCAGCTCCCTTTCCTGTTTCATCATACCCCTCATGAAACTTCGTATTTGCGTGATCCAGAGTGGCAAGACCTGTACAGGTGCTGATCTAAATTAAGTTGTTACTCATTAGATACCCATCCTGTGCTACGCTGGCACTGAACTTACCTCTTTCTGATCCTTCATCTGCCTGCACCAATTTAAATAAGGGCCATTTTCTACAAAGTAAGACCAGCCATCCTGAAGACTAGGGTCCTTTTTCCAACTTGAAATCCTTTTCCTTTTGAGGCGAAAGCATGCATCAAATGCAAGGAACATAGTATACACAAATCTGAGGATTTTAAAAACTTTGTATTTTTGCAAAACATGCTAAATACTTACCGATGTTCAACCGAAGCATTATTCCAAAGGGGAGGGAGATTAGTGTGAGGATTCGGACACGCAATGCAAGTAACAGCTAGCTCCCCTGGCCGCGTCTCTTGAATGCTTCGATCCCCATCATTGCCACGACCTCCACGTCGTAGCATCCTCAAATTTCGCCACTGCCGGACTACCCGCAAGAATGTAGGATATCGATTCTGGAAAGTGAATGAGACCCAAGGCAAATAAAAATATAAAGGCAAGTACCGGAACTTTGTGGCCCGTATTATCGGTAAGAAATTCTAGTCCTTTGTAATAATCGTATGCAGTTATTTTTCCAGAGAGGGTAAGGATGTGAAATTGCGTCAACATTTGATAAGTGCAAGCAGTTTGGGGTCGAGTATGGGTACCAGGGAACCAGGCTGCACGCATGAGCTGCTCCCACTTCTGATGCTGGCAGCCAGTAAGAGTGGAGATAGACAAAGAACAGCCGCAATAGTTGAGCCGAATTCGATGAAGACCGTTAGTGTGGACGATAATCATTTTGGATGGCCCTTTCACAGGATTGGGGCAACTACCTCCATATGGGTGACCCAACTGAACAACAAGGCCAAGCCGCTTCAAGGAGATACGTTCAAAGTGAGTTCCATTCCATAACTTTTATAAAAGTAAGCCCTCTACCCAGAAAGATAAGAACAAACTTTTTACCTCTATCCGATGCAGGGGGTTGGTTCGATGACTCTCTACAGTACAATCTTGACACATCAGACCAGTAGAGAAACAGTCTTTACACCGGAAAGTAGGTTCTATTGGTGTACGGTTGGAAGGGCAAGTTGGGCAAGTCGTTGGGATTCGATCACCACGGCCTTTCAGTATCATTTGAATGGCCAGATAATCTTCACGGTGGTGAACAAAAGTACGCATAGGACGGTCCTGATACCAGAGATTAATGTAGAAAAAGAGAATAGGATTAATATGAACACTAACGGATGCGAAGAGCCGACGCCTCTTTGATTTGGTCACTCTGCCTTTCTTGACCTGGAAAGTACTCTGTTCCTGAGGCAAAGAACGCAACCATTCGTATTGATATCCAGCCCAGTCCTCTTCAGGCTCAATTTCAGTGTGTATCCGCTCACGCTGGGTAGGGGCAGTGGTGATGGAAGTGTGTATACGGCGTCCATCAGTAGACACAGTCTGGGTTTGGATCAAATTGTCTGTTTGAGGATCATGAACAGAAAGACCAAAGCTGGAGAAGGAGGTGACATCGCTGAGGACGTTGGAGTTAGAGGTTCTGAATCTCTTTCTGTCCATGCATAGGACCATGCAAGTACAAGCCTAATAATCCTGTGAGTCAGCGAAGATTTTGCGTAGTTTCGACGACAATCGAACGAAGTTGCGGCATTTGAACCAGCTTTCAGCGAAGTATGAGCGACATAGAGCCGAATGAATAAGATATTTTAGGATAAAGAAGGTCGAAGATCCAGGGCGCTTAAAGAAGAGAACCACGAAGTGACGGAGTAAACAAAGTGTGTGGCTGTGACGTCGTGGGCTGACACAGGGTTTGTAACCTTCGATTCTGGCACTTTTGCAAAAGTTGTCCACCCATAGCAACGCTCTAGATAGCTTAATTATCATAACTCTCACTTCAAGGCAAAGAAAGTCTCAAAATTTGTAGGTATACACAGCAAAGGCTAGCAAACATATAAAAACCATGTGTCCATTTGTGAATACTACTGCCACCTCACCGAACCTTCTTAGCGAACTCCTCTGCAAGCTTGAAGTTAGTGGTGGACCTCAAAGCAGGCTTTAAGCCACGTTTATCCAATTTCTTCAAGGCCTTGAAGGCTTCGTCGCTCGAAGATGGTCAGCATCAATCAGCGGACAAGAAAAGAAAAAAGAAAACCAACATACCTTGCAGTATAGAAGTCTGCACCACCAACATATCGGACCACATAATACTTGGTAGGCTCTTCGTTCTCAGAGGAAGCATCTTCAGAGCCATCCTCATTAGCAAAAGCTCTCCAAAATTCCTTGCTAGGACTAGGAGAGCGGGAAGATGCTCTAGCCTTGCCTTTAGAAGGCGACTGCGGAGAAGGAGAAGCAGCTCCGGAGAGATAGTCAGGGTGATGAACGTTGGAGGGCCCTGGAGGACCTGCGTCTGGGACGCTAACAGGGTACGGACGAGCATTGGAGTTGACGTTAACAGGGTTTGGACGAGCATCGGAGTTGAGTTTGGCAAGGTCAACTTTTGCAAAAGCTGCCCTGCTCAAGTGGGGCGACAGTGGAGCCCTGCCTTGAGAACGATGAGGGGTAGAAAGCTGAGAAGGAATGCTGAAGGTCAATGTCTGGGTCATTTGAAGAGCCTCCGCCATCTCCTCTTCCCAATGTACCCGACTACCAGCACCCGTGTCGGGTTGTGCTTCCATAAATGGGTCAACGTACGGAAGCATTTCACTGGGAGGATGTTCGTGAACTTTCGAGCAGTGATACATCCATTGCTCGTTAATAAGTTGCTCCTGATCCTTTCGAAACCCTTTAGGTTCTGGCTGACCAGTCTTCCGAGCTAATGAAGATGCAGTTTTTCTAGATTTTTATGAAAGCTTGTCCAATATGATGACGAGTGGCACACTTACTGGTCTGCATAAATGCCGGCACCGATACCATCTTGAAGCAGGTAATACTTGTAGCGATATCCAGCAGTACCCAGAGGGCCGACCGAAGAGAAGAGCTTGGGGGAGCAACCACGGAACTCACTGGGGTTATTCTGGCACATCGAGGTTCAGGATGAAGAGACGTGGACACGTGCAAAACAGGTTGTAAGTATCACTTTTGCAAAAGTTGTCCACAAGAAATCTATTCACTTTTACTATTGACTTACGATGATAAACTATATTTCATATTGACCTACCTGAGACACAGAAATATATACTTTTTGGTAGGATGAAAACTCTACTGTTGCAAGAGTGCAAAATTTTGGATGCAACTTAAAGGTAGAGTTTGCAAGACTCGTACTACTAAATCAAATCACATCCATACCCATAAAAAGATAATACTTCAAGTCTTCAACCATTTTGTTTCTCTGATGTATTGAATCTTAGTACATCTAAATGTTTCTTATCTCTGATGTACTGAATTTTAGAACATCTAAGTGTTTACTTTCACAAGTAAACTCGACAAAACTTAGTTAGTTTGAGGTATGGAAAACAAACATAAATGAACTGTTCCATGCATCAGATTGATAGATCGCATTCGATGGTTCACAATAGTAGATAGGATCCGTACTGACCATATATTTAGTATTATATATGATTCACTATAGTAAAGCTCAGGGATATGTGGAATCAACTGAAAGTTAAATCAAGTAGAACTCGGAATTACGAATGTCAATTTCATTGGAATACTAAATTCTTTTTCCCATTATTGTTGTGAAAGAATATGCATTTAAACTAATGATCTAGATACAAAGCTTTCAGCTCGTCTAATGTAGAGTACATATTCAAATCATTCTGTATTCTGTCCCTCTGTCGTGCCTCTGCTTCGTTGCGAAGATGCTCATTCATTTGAGATCGCATCTGAAACCCATCTTCAACATACCGAAAAATAGCCCCAGCAGTGTATTGTGTAAAGGAATATCTTGTTTCGCCTGGACCAATCGTAGTATTGGAGTGTCGAAGGTACGCAGATGGTATTAACATTGTCCAACCAGGGGAAACTCTATAACTACTTTTAGGTCCCAAAGGATAAGATGACCTCCCTTTTTGTAGTTGAAATGGCCCAGGCTGGTGACCGAACACCAGCCGTAAATATAATTCATGTAGTCGAGATGTTCGACAGAAATGGTTTGAGGTCCTACGTTATAAGTTGCACAGGCGAATATTGAGTTTGGAAAATTAAATTGAAGAGATGGATCGTGTGCTTTGAGCTTTTCGATGGTCTCTGAATAGTACTGGAAAAGCTTTGGAGACCAGTGCGCAAAGGCTGCCGAAGCGTGGCCAGCAATCCGAACAAACGCGCGTTCATGCCGGAGTCGGTTAAGAGCAGCCGTAGTCTTTTTGGAATGATGAATACGTTTAGGATGCTGAATAAAAATTAGCCGAAGAATCGGAAACAGGCTCTCAACAAAGCGTACGGTTTGTCCACCGCCAGCAGAGATTCCATCAGCTTTTGCACCATATTTGCCCCTACGATGGTCGAGTTCCTCGCTCTTGAAAGATAGACCTGCCTTTCGCTTTCTCTTCCGACCTCTCTTGCCACAACTTTCATTCGACTCAGGCAAATAGCCGTCACGCTCCCGCTCAAGTGCTGCAGTTGCAGCCTCAGTGGCTTGAGAATCCCACTGATTATCTTTGGGAGGCGGCACCGCGCAGCCAAAGACAATACCGTTGCCGTTAATGAGAGGCAGTGGCCCGGTACTTTTGTAAAAATAAGCGCCGAGCAAGTACAAGTTTTACAAAAGTTGGCAACATACCTTTGATCTACGGAGATGAGCTGAAATCCTAGACCATTTGCTCCGCAAAGCTCATCTACTGACCATTCCCTCTTAGACAATAGGGTATCCTTATTGATCCTACAAGCCCTACCGATATACCCAGATGTGCTTGTTAGCATGTTGCCGGTATCGAAGTTGGTACAGATAGGGGAGGAGGCGGCAGTCTTCTTCTCGGCTGTGGATGGCCTGCATTCGTAAGCAGTAGGACCGAGTTGTTTATCTGCTCGCTGTTTCCCGCGTGAAAAGTGACTTCTGGCAGTGGACTTTTTTGGTTTAGGACCACCGCCAGAATGCTGGGTTGGGAAGTAGGGGCTACATTCAGAGCTTTTTTCTTACTTCTTCTAGATTTTCTCTTTCGTTTAAGCCCACTCTGAGAGCCTGATAGCCGTAAAGAAGGAATAGGGGAGCTTGAGTAATATGCGTTGGTAGAATCGGCTATGGACGGTACGGCTAGGAGATCTGGAGTTGCAGGGCGGGATGAAGGTGGGCTGGAAAGCGGGCTGGAGTCCGAGGACGTAATCGAAATCGCGTCGCTTGGTTCGAGCGGGGGTAAATCTTGTATTCTGTCTGGCTCTGGTGTAAGAGATTGGGCCAGAGAGACTGTCTTGACCAGATCAAAGTCTTGAGGTGCTGTAATAGCTGCCACCCCATCCCAAATGGCAAATGTATTTCCAGATCGGGTCTATAGGTAATTTAGTTATAAAGCAGCAAGTGAAGTGTTTCTACTGACCTTTCTTACAAGGTTACAGGACCGTTCTACAATGGATGTATGGTCAGATTCAAGCTGAGCGAGACTAGCCAATACTCCTCCACAAAAGCGGCAGTGCTCACAACTCGTGCCCGGGATCGAGAACTGAGTGGAGCTACTGCCATTTTCACAGAGAGAGAGAAAGGCTAGCAATGTATGGTAATAGCTTTGAAAAAACGTACCTGGCATGTTTTACAAAACTTGCAGCAATCGAGTTAGACGCAAGTGGTTGACACGACTGATTGAGTCATGTGACTGCTTGGTCCTCTTTTACAAAGCCACTCGTTGAAATTTCGACCCTCTCGCCAACTCCATCTTTCTACGGTAGAAACCAAACAAATGGGCAGGAAACCACGACAGAGACGGAAAACCCGTCGACAAACAGAAAAAGCGAGGCAATCCCGGATACTTTCTTGGCGCTCCTCTCGATCTCTTAGAATCCCACTTCCCGAAGTATAGGGAGACCGCAGGGAGCCGCAGTACTTTCTGGTCGGAGTTCCTTGGAGATTGGTATACTACATACCCCTGCAACGTTGACGCCGGAGGAGCTGGAACAGGTGGAAGAGATCACTGCCAAATATCATATCGACCGGGCACAAGTGTCGAAAGCCGCAGACCCAACCAACGAGCCAGCCGACAACAGCAGTGATGACGACGACGACGTTGTAGGTGCTAGCGCCAAGTCCGTGGCCCAAGTCGCGTC